>JAJLVY010000174.1:0-17584 GCA_030570475.1 Liangdongia dendrica
ACAGATTCTACAGAAACCACTGCACTCTACGTGATGGCCAGGGGTACATCAAGGACTTGTCCACCGTGGAGAAAAACTTGAACGATGTGATCATTATTGATAACTCTCCCATCAGTTACGCTCTGCATGAGAACAATGCGATCGTGGTTGAGGGTTGGATTAATGATCCTACTGATACGGACTTGTTGAATTTGATTCCGTTGTTGGATGGCTTGAGATATGCAACTGATGTTAGAGCTGTGCTCAGTTTGAAGAATGGTGAGGTTACATTTGAGAAATGAATCACCTTTTACTCTTTACGAAATATTTTAATGATTTAGGAAAATACAAAAATACACATGAATGATGATACAAACTCGATAAAGATGTGAATATAAATGTAAATGTAGATGTAAATGCATATATATATATATTGTTCTTTATACTTTTGTAGCTTTGTCAGGGTCTCATGAATAAATTAAATTAATAGCAGTTGCAATGCATCCTCCAAATTGGTTCATTCCTTAATATCACCACCTTTAACAGGCTTTATAATATGCAGATTCAAACCAACTCTGCCACCATAGCTATGATTTGAACTGTTTGTGGTTCTTCTAGTTAATATCCCTCCATCGGTGTAATAATCATCATTCTCTGATTCATGCTCACTGATCTGTGACATCACAGGGTGTGAGAATACACGAGCACCATTACCAGGACCATCACCAGCAGCGTTGGACGCAGTATTAACATTACCACCCACAGATCCCACAGTGCTCGAATGCTTCTTCACCATGGTGAGTCTTTCTTTCAAATATGTTAGCTTGTTTTCGAAATTGACGCTTTCATGGTTCACCTGTAGCTTCTGTTCTTTGTACATGTGCTCCAAACTCTTGATCCTTCCATTTCTTATCTCTGCAACTTGTTTCGTCTCCTTGATGCTCTTGCGTAATGCTTCATTCTGGATTTCCAATTCTTCCAGTTGTGAACTGAATTGTTCCAATGTTTTTTCCAATGCCATAATCTTGTGATCTCCAACTTCTGTATCTGGAATCAATGCAGAAGCCACCTTGTCATGCAATTCATCATTTTCTAGTTGAAGGTCAACTATTTTCATACACTTGTCTTGTAAATCTCTCAACAATTCTCCATTGATGACTTGTGATTCTTTCAACTGTAATTCTGCAGGGGTATGTGTTGTTTTCCCACTGAAACTTGGTGCAAAGGACAACATTTCAGTCAAACTAAACACCCTTGAATTCAATTCGTTAATCAAAGTTTCAGATTCCTCATTTCTCTGTATTTTTTTAGTTTTTTGCAACTCCTCCAATTCTTTTTCCAATTCTTTAATTCTTAATTCTTGTTTGGCATTCTTTGTATTCAATGCTTCAACCTGCTTCATCAAACTAGTGGCAGCTGGGAGAGTGTTCACATGTGCTTTGTTTTCAATAGCCTTTGCTCTTGAACCGAACCGTAGTGTAGACAATGTTTCTGACTCATTGAAACTTGAAGGCGAACAATTGATGATCAAGCTGGTTCTTGAATTACCACCAAGGGCATCTTGTAAAATTCTGGTTAACTTGGAATCTCTGTATGGGATATATGTTGATTTCTTATCAGTTAGTGCATTGATCACATTTCCCAATGCACTTAGGGAACTGTTGATCTTTTTAGCTTCCTCTAAAGTTTGACCAGACGCACCAGTTTTACCAACTTTCTCACTACCAGCCAAATCAACTAAAAATAGCTTGCTGGATGTTGTTTCGTCACTCACTTTGTTGATTTGCGTTAGATTGATTTGGAAAATGGCATGCGACCTTGACGACTCCACATTCATCTCTGTGGAAGATGTGATTCTGTTTCGAGCGCCTTTGTTCAATGCCCCATACAACTCAGACTTGGAGCTGATGTACACCTTATTCAAATTTTTAACATGGACACCATTGGATGGGTCCTCTTGGATCGATAAGCTGGAAAATGTCATGTTTGACAAGTTCAAGGAATTGCGTTTAGATCTTGATGGTGATGCCTGTTGGTTTTCAGCAGCTGCTAATAGATCCCTAATCTGTTCCAAATATATCTGAATGTAGGAGACGCTTAGTGTATACTCTATATCTTTATTTGTCTGTGAAATAGTTTCAAAGATGGAGTCGGCGATTCTTGGAATGACACCTTTCTTGAGGTCGTCTTCAACACTTGGCCCATTCATGGTGTAAGACTTACCAGAACCGGTTTGTCCATAGGCAAGAACAGCACCATTATACCCGTTGAATAAATCCGCGACAGCATCGCGTATAGCGTAGTCGTAAACATCATGTTGTGTTGATTCAGGAGGGAAGACACGGTCATAGGTGAACACTTCGTTATGGATTCGTAGCGCAGACTCGTTGAGAAAGTCTATAACTTCTTTCGCACCCCTGGATTTCTCCAGTGTATCCTGTGGTCTGAATCTTGCAATGACTTTGATGCTGTTGGATATTTTATCTTGTTGATCTGTTGTTGTTGTTGTTGTTAGTGCTGATTTGTTGTTAAACTTTGGACGTATCGGCGTGTCTTCAATGGTTGTATCAGAGGAGTACATTGTTGATGATGAATACGATCCGAGAGTGTCTGGAGTACCACTCAGTCTTTTTTCTCTTTTGCTCAGACTTCTGTTTGGTTTGAATGGAGTTGAAGTTTCTGGGGCAGTGTCTCCAGTGGCAAGTTGCAAGTCCAGTGTCATGGGGCAAGTGCTGGATGGCTGAATAATAATAAGAACGAGAGCAGTAACAATCACACGACTAGCTGGTCAACAAAGAGTGCTGAGTGTTGTTGTTTCTCGATGATGGAGACGACGTTCCGCAAAGAATGTGTCGTGTTTGGTTTGTTTACATTTTTTTTTCAAAAGACAAAATTTATTGATTTATTAAGAAACGCATCGATCTTCACAGAGAAGCTCTGTTTTTGGAGTGTCTGTTGATCAGTCAGTCAGTGCAACTCTTGCTCTATTTAATTTCAACGTTGTAAATGACAAATGGTTCGTACTCGGTATCAACTAGGGAAGCATACTCGTTCAAGGATTGATCCTTCTGAACCTTCCCCTTCTTGTCGACAGAGAAGGCATTACCACCCAAGTAACCAAACTCGTGGATCAACTCGTCCTTGGCAGTAGCAACATCCTTGATGGTTTGGAGTTTGATGATGGTGGAGTTGAAGTCTGGTGGAAGACCATATCTTAGGACACTCTCAACGAATATTCTTAAAGCCTTCAAGTGGAACCAGTTCGAGGTTATGTCAGAGTATGCAGCCTTGGCCAATCTCATCAAGTCGTTCTTCAAGCGGTGCTCGTCCTTGGCAGCGTTTTCGTGCTCTTTTCTCATCTGGGTAAGCAACTCTTCAGAGTAGACAAAGTCTCTTGGAACGTACTTGCGTTCACGCATGGCCTGTTGGAAGTCTGGAACGTACTTCTTGAACAATGTGGTGTTGTATAAATAGTATTCATTGTCCTTGGCGATGACATTGGCACTTCTTGGAACGACATATGGCACAACCTGTTCATAAGAATTCAAAAATTCCTTTTGCAAGTTTTTAGGAACTGCAACCAAAACAGTTTGCAAATGGTCAGAGTCCAGGACAAAGTCCTCTGGGGACACAATGTCAGCCAAGTATCTCACGGACAAGTCACCAGTCTGTTTTCTTTCAGCAGCAGCCAGGTTTGACTTGGCTGTGTTGTAGTTAGTGTAGGCAGCTCTGACATCGTTATCCAATTGGAATGCTTCGTTTGAGATTAATGCCATTAGATCCTTGATAGACTTATCTAGTCTGAACTTGTTGGTCTTCCATTGGAAATGCTCCAATTGTTCAGTGACGTAGATATCGTCAACCTTCTTGGAGGCATTGATCAATGGTTGGTTACCATCGTACAAACTGGACAACACTTCAACAACCTTGGTAACCGAGCCGGCTAGCTGTTCATCTATCTTATGCAATTCTTCACTTTGTAGCACCAAGGAGTCCAAGGTACCAATCTTGAAGTTTGGGATGACAAACTTATTTATCACAGCTTTCCCACCAACTAGATTTCGCTCCAACCAGGTCACAATCTTTGAGGATGGTGCAGACTCTGGTGCAGCCTTGGAAGGTAGAGATAGGAGGATGTAGTTTGCAATGTTTTCAGCCATTTCAGATCGATCTGCACTGTGCCTTTTTCTTTTCCTGTTGCTGTTGTTGTTGTTGTTTTGCTTTGATATTGTATATTGTATATCAGTATCAGTATCACACACTATCAAGGGATAGATAATCCATTCCATTCACGTTGAGAGCCTTCGTTCCTTGTTTTTTCTGGGATAACTGGTGTCCGGGTGTCCAAATTACATAATCAGTGACTAATACTGATGACCTAATCAATGACATGATTCTGATGACATAATCAATATGCAATGTGATGCAGTTTGAGATGCATTGCCTTGCAGTATTTGCCAGAAAAAATTTTTTTTTTTGATTTTTATAACGAGATGAAGAGATGAGTTTATCAAGTATTGTGATATTGTGAATATCAACAAAAGAAAAGCATAAGCATAAGCATAAGCATAAGCATTCACTAGAATCACAATGAGTTCAACGTTACAGGTGGGATTAGGTTGTTGAGAAGATGTAAAACGGTTATCAATTAATACTTTTTTTTAGGAACGTCTTAAAAACAACTCTACAGCCTTTGATGGCTTACTGTCTTTAATACCTGCTAAATACTACTATGATGATGATACACAGAATCAGTGGAAAGCCAAGAAGAAGTCTAAGGAAGAAGCCAGACAAATAAAAAGAACAAAGCTGGACCCAGATGCTACCGAAGAGAGCGACAAAATTGCCACTGCCTCTCAAGTTTTAGAAAAAAGATCTAAAACAGCCAAACCAGTCGAACTACCTCATGCTAGAAAACCAGTTGCAGAAGAGTCGGGATCTGAAGGTGAAGATGCAGAGCAAGCAGAACAAAATGCAGAAGAACAAGAACATGAAGACAAAAAACAACCAAAAGCAACTAAAAAGTCCAAATCCCCAAAGGACAAAACTCCAGTTTCTGATGGAGATGAAGATGAGGAAATCAATGTCATATTTGATGATGAAGGTAATGAAATTCAACTCGATAACACATCAAGTACAGAAAATACTCCATCACATAAACAAGAATCACAAGACTCCAAGTCGTCTGAAGAGCAAAAGAAGAAGAAGGCAGAATCAGTCAACGCACTACGAGAAAAACTTCAAAAAAAGATCAACTTGTTAAAGGAAAAACGTAAGGCACCAGGATCAAAATCCAAGGGTGCACCATCATCAAGAGAAGCAATTCTAGAAGAACGTCGTCGTAAGGCTCAACTAAAGGCTGAACAAAAGAAGCGTAAACTGGATGAGATGGAAAACGGTAGTGATGATGAAGACTCCAACGATGACGAATCTAGCGACGAAGAAGAAGAGGCCACCAATGGTGTCTTGTACCAAAACATTACCTTTAATGACTCTCAACGTGCAACTTCTGATTTACAAGGGTTGAGAAGAGATGGCAAGAAGAAGGGTCCATCAAAGAGAGATTTCAAGGGCCACTTGAAGATGATTGAAGCAAAGAAACAAAAGATTGCCAACTTGGATGATGATAAGAAGAAGGAACTGGCTGAGAAGGAGAAATGGAATAGAACCCTTGCACATGCTGAAGGTGTCAAACTAAGAGACGACGAAGCCTTGTTGAAGAAGGCTCTAAAGAGAAAGGAGGCACAGAAGAGAAAATCTGATATTGAGTGGAGAGAACGTAAGCAAACTGTGAAGGATGCTATCAGCACAAGACAGAAAAGAAGAGAAGAAAATCTGGCCATTAGAAGAGAGAACAAGGGTATCAAGCGTAAACAACAAACCAAGCAAAAGAGAGGGTTCAAGGGTGTTGTTGTGCCAAAAAGAAGAGCAGGGTTTGAAGGCCGTAAGTCCTCTAAGAAAAAATAGGGACGTTGCTTATAGATAAACCAACATTTTACACTGCATTCCTTCACTAATAATTAACATTGTGTTATAAGATTATATTGTAGATTTATTTATGTCATCGATGGCCAATAATAAAAAAAAAAATAGATTAAAAAAAAAAATTACTTCTTTTAAAGAAGATACATTTTTGAACCCACAGAATAAATGCTTAGAACTACTATAAGGACGCAGTTGTCCAGTAGACTACTGCTAACAACTGCAATACAACAAACCAGATACATTAGAACTAAATTATCAGAACGCCAACCCTCAAAGAAACTCATAGAACATCAACAACAGATTCAACAAAAACAGCAACAAAAACTACTACAGATGCAACATGAACTGATAGAGGAGGCAAAGCGACTTGAAGAAATAAATGCAGCACAATTTGATAATAAAAATGACATTCAAAGACCTCCCACATATCCTGAAGTTGACGTGGTGAGACTGTTGAATATGTCTAGAGCCAAAACCAACAAGTTTAAAAGATTTAAAAAGGCTGAAAACCAACTAGCGAAAATCAGTGATGCATCAGAAAGAAGGGAGTTGATGTTCAAATTCTTGAGTGATGAAGCCACCCTGGAAGTTTTCAACCCATCCCTCAAAGATGATCGGTTTAAGGAGGAGGATACCGTGAATATTGACAACATTGCACAACAAATGAATATTGCAATTATGAAAAATGACGACCCAGTCTCAATGAGATACAGATGTTATATCAAGTTGCTTGACATATTTGATAACTACTATGAACGGACCAAACATGGCTTCGTACCTAATATAAACGCTGAAGTTGTGATCAAGGTTTTCAGACTGGCTAGGTTTATTGAGGACGAATTGCAATATAGAGGGTCATTCTGTGCTGGTCGTTTATATTCTGTCATTGAGAATGCGACACTATCTAAGCGTGACACATGGCAATACATTGAATCATTATGGTTCTATAGAGATTATAACAAAGCCGAAAATCTGTTAACATCCAGTACTACGAATGAACATAGATGGTGGTATGAGTTGTTAATCCTGACATATTTGGCCAAGGGCAATTTAAAAGACGCAGAAGCTACAGCCAAGATGATTTCAGAAAGATTTGGTGATTATTATGAATCAAGAGTGTATATAAGATTCATTGAAACATATGCCACTGCTGAAAATGTACACATGGCGGAGAGTTGGAGAAAACGAATGGAAAATACCATTGTGAAATTTGGAGGATTCTTGATTGATACCCCAGAAGAACCACCAATTGATGCTACTGAACAACAGATGAACACATTTTTAGAGGAGCCATATCCTGTTAGCAGAAATGAGTACATCCTCACGATGAGCATATACCTACGTTCAGGCTTGACTACAAGTCTAGTTGTTGATATGATGGATTTTTACCTAAAATTTCCAGATACAAGTTCTAATCATTTCAAGAAGTTGTTGCTTGAGTACAGACTTCATATGTTTTCTGTGATCAAACCAATGATACAGAAACTGAAAAACAAAGATTCTCAAAAACAATTATTGGAGTACATTGAGAGTTATGCAGAAAATAATCCACAAGTTTTGAATCAAATTTCATTCTTAAACTCATTCCTTCAATCTTTGGGTGAATTGGGTAAGTTTGATGCCATTACAAGAGAGTTCCAAGCCATGATTAAAAGAAACATTGTACCAACTTCCATGCATTATCATTCATTACTGAAAGGTCTTTTGAAGTGTCGTCGTGAGCAAGAAGCTTTAAAGATTTTGGAGGAATTGGAGGCAACTCTAAGATATCAAGCATCTTTTACCAACCCAAAGAAATTGCAAAGCAAAACCAAGGATCTATTGATTCCTCCAGTTGTTGGTCAACACTATGCATTGTTTTTGTTGTATTTCAGTACAGAGAAGCAGTTTGATAAATTCAAGGCGATGGTTGAAAGAATTTCTGAAAATGGTGTCTTGTATGATTCTGTGTTGCTTAGTCAATTGATCGCATCATTGAGGAGATTTGGCATATATGAAGATGTTTTTGAATTGGTCAACCGTATCATATATGAAGATGTGCATAAGGAAAATGTTGAGAGCACAGATTTGAAGTCCTACATCAAACTATACTCAGCTATTTGGAACACATTGAAGATCTTCCATGATGTGGTTCCAGAAGAAGAACAAAAAAAATATGATACACCAAGAATCAGAACAGTGTTTTTGAAGATGATCATGGATGGTGTTATCCCAACACCAAGGATGTATGACAACATTTTACTGCTACTATTGAAGGAGAATGATTTCAATGCACTTATCTGTGTTTTGCAATATATGGCGATCGTCCACAATGTGCCAATATCAGCAGATACACAAGCTAGAATCAGCAACTTTAGGGGCCGTTTCATCCATGATATAGATATGCCTGATCCAAACGAACAGAGAAACTTGAATAGAGCCAGACGACTAACATCCAGCGTTAAAAAAATTCGTGCTATAATGAAAAGAAGAGCACACAAGTTCGCCACAACAGCCCCAGAATGCCAGAGTCTGACCCAGGAAGAGCGTAATGCACTTGAAAAGGAACTTATTGC
Source organism: Liangdongia dendrica (assembly GCA_030570475.1). Classification (NCBI taxonomy): domain Eukaryota; kingdom Fungi; phylum Ascomycota; class Saccharomycetes; order Phaffomycetales; family Wickerhamomycetaceae; genus Liangdongia; species Liangdongia dendrica. The sequence goes on from JAJLVY010000174.1 coordinate 8,520, forward strand.
AGGCCCATGGAAGATTTCATTGTTCCAAGTTGTCGGCATTGCAAGAGCTACAAAAGGATTCAGTCTTGAGGAGTTGAAAAATGTACATAAAGAACTAGGATTGGAGTATCAGTTGGACAAGATCATGCCATTCCATCCAACTCCAGACTGTGAATACCTATAGATTGTATGGTTTATATAACAAAGTCCATATATTTGCATCTCAATATCCAGTTTGCGTATAACCCCATTGATACGGGTAACTTGATTTGTAATAAATGTGCCCCTAACCGTATTTAGTTGTTGAAAGGTCATCATAACAACTAAAATGATGGCTGCTGCAAACTACATTACATTGTTCTATACACAATTGTTATTAATTGTTCTATCCACACAGAAGTCATAGAGATATACACAATGTCTGAGCAACAACAACCACAACCACAACAACAAGTTGATGAATCCAAACTCACACCACAAGAATTGAAACTGTACAAGTTGTACGGCAAGCTACCATCCAGAAACGACATTTTGGCACATAAACTACAAGAACGTAAGTTCTTTGACAGTGGTGACTATGCATTGAACAAAGCTGGTGTCAAGGACATAAGTACCGGCCTATCGAACAAGCATCTGACCCCTGACCAAATCTTGAGAATCAATAGAAAGTCTGTGAGTGGTGGTCCTTCTGTCAAGTCTGGTTTGGAAAACGAGGTTACACTGGATGACGATAAGGAGTAAATTAGTCATTCTTAGTTCGGGAATTTACTTTAGTCAAAGAGAACAAGGAATATAAAAGTGAGATTACCTTCTTACTTACTACTACAAATATCGGTTACCCTTTGATTAGTGTTTTTATAACTTTTTTTTTTTTTGTTTTTGGTATGCATTTTTGGATAATATAAAGGTTTTAGTATAAAGAATAAAGGAACATGTAGTGCATACTTTTGTAGTTATTTACTGTGGGACAGTTGTTTATGTGTATAATCGAATCAATATATTAGATCATTATATATGCATAATTCATAAATTATAACCCTTGGTACAAGTATCTACCAATCTTACCAAAAATGATCAAACCAAAGAAGAAAAAGTTACCCAACCATAACATAACAGCAATAAAATCGTAATCTTGCAACCAATTGGTTGGAACACCGTCACATGCAGCGACAGATGCAGTAGCGACAGATGCAACAAGAACTGAGGAGACGAAACCTGACCAGCTACCATCCAATAGTAACCAAGCACAAGGGCTTAAACAAGACCAAGCGACTGCTGCCTGCAAGGAAGAGTTCCACTCGATCTTTCTCACAGCAAAGATCACACCCAGAAATGCAGCCGCAGTTCTAATAATTGACAAGTTTTCAGCCCCAAATTGTCTTTGGTCAGACCCAGATTTGAAGACGAACTTGTCAAAGATTGGGGTCACAGAACCAAAAACAATACCCTCCACTGCATAGATCAACCATGGTGGGGCCCAGCCCTTAAACACCAGGTAGTTACTGATCTTAATACCAATATCCAATGGCTTGGACGCCAATTCTGGGGACAGGATGTGATTGTCGTGGATGTGCTGGCCCAATTGGTTGTAAACGATACCGGCGACACCCAGCACTATGAATGCAGCAATTAGTCTAACTGCTCTGGTGAGTAGTGATATCTTTGCGGTATGCACTTGTTTGTTTTCTGTTTCAACATGCAGCTTGTTAATTTCAATGTTGTGATCCAACTCGTTGTAAATCTCCTCATCGTTGTCCTTCGTGATGTCGGTGTCGTAGATCCCTGATAGGGTGGTCTGTGTTAGGAGGTCCGAGTCGTCAGCCATTGTATCTTCAGTGAGTGTGTCTCTTGAGTGGCTTTTGAGAGGGAAACAAACGTGTCGCTTGAAGAAGATGTTTTGTCTGGTTAGTTTGTTCTTTTGTTGGCTAAATTTTATGGTGAGTTTTTTTCTGGTTGTTGTTTACGAATTGACACGGGGCAACATTTCGAGATGAGCAGGTCTTAAGAATTAGGAACGAGCATTAAATGCTGTGGGAAGAGGTGTATTCAGCACGGAAAGTATACATCATGTAATATCAGTATGTATATTATGGATAGTACAATATCATATCTCTTTTATTGCTTTTTCCCCGGTAGTGAATAGCTCGGAAACTGGGATCAACAGTGTTAAATAGACTTAGACATGTAAAAGATTGACAAAAGACAAGAACGAGTGAGGAGTGTGGGATAGTAGGCAGGAAATATATAGTTAACTATAGGTTCCATTCCATTCAATTGGTTTTGCTCTTTTTACAAGAACAAGAACAAGAACGAGAACAAGAACCGGCTAGCTTTTGGTGCAACCAGTTGTGAAACTTGTAGAGCAGAACAGCAAATACACTTACAACGAAAAATATAGCAGCTCTGAGTTTAGGGTCCACGTTTAGGAATGGGTAAGGATATATAGCTGGAGGCTTGATCAGTGTCTCAAGCAAATACCAGTAACCCGAGGCCAACAGAATGACAGTGGACATAACGGCTTTCGCATTGATATCAAAGCTTTGCTTCTTGTTCAAGTAGTAATCCAGCGAGAGTATGATGATCGGGAATAAATGGATAGTCAGGTCAATTTGCAGAGGTATATCGATATCTCTACGCAAGATCAAGTGTCTTGCAAAGATTTTCAAAATCCAGTAGATCAAGGCGACAATGGTTTCCAAAACAATGGTGATGGCATTGGCAAAGTTATTTAGCGGGCTCAAACTTGGGATCAGAGAGGCAATGATGTTGGTGGTGAGTGTGATGATTGTGATGAATAGCGAAATGTTTGTTAGGAATTGCCAGTGGCCACCCTGTGCCATTTCAGGAGGGAGATTGAATGAGAGGATGGCTTTCAGGCCACCCCATGCGATGTAACAGCCTATTGCGTTGAGAACAACGTACAGGTATTTGTTCATTCTGTTTCTTGATTTGTATTCAGCACTCATTTTGGTTTGCGACTGACTGGTGTTCTCCTTTGATATTCAGGGGGTAAGCGAGTGTGGGTTTGATTTGGGGTAGTTTTATTGGTTTTGTTGATTTGAGGATGGTGAACGGAAACAAGTTTGAAAGTACCGTTTCTAAAAGTTCGCAGCTTCCCCGTGTGGTGTGGTGTTGTGTTGCTTGTATCTTCAAGACAACAACTCAATGCCCATAGTTGGAGGAAGCGAGGCCCGTCTGTCACTTACTATTATTATCCAGTGTGCTGGTGTTAGTTACTACACTTTTAGTATATATATCCTCTCTACAACCGTCTCTTTTAATAATAAATAACATTATTGTCAACTCAAGGCTCCAACACATAGCAGCATTATGACAACCGTGATGATGATGGGCACTTTGTTTATATCTGTATCAGGTTCAAACTCAAAGTCTGTGAATATCGTGTACGACTGCTCACTATGCTGTTGTGCTGAATTAATATAACCTCGAAGAAACGGAACATATGGACTCAGAGCTAAAAAAAAGGGAGGGTATTAATACAATTGTCATCGCTGAAAAATCACACATAAATATACCTATTGATTGGTTTGTATATTGTGTTTTTATCAGAATACCAAGTAAGCCCAGTGTGAAAATTGATATTATCAGTGGCTTAAATGATCTAAGCGACAATGACAGGGTGTTTTGGGATGCTATTTGTTTTGTACCAGGTTGTGTGTTCCCCATTGCGATGTATTAGGATCGAAAATGGTCTTGTAGATAATAGTTACAAGTGGAGTATTAAGTCATTGCTCCATTATATTCTCGATGGTTTGGCCTGTTTACACAGTTCTGCTATTTACGCTACATTCTCATAATTACGCACGCCTTTCTGTTGCCAAATATTGACACCATACTTTGGTTAGATATTATACTGATGATATATCTCTGTTGGTAACACTCACGCTCATCATTAAGCAAATATTGGTGTCCATTCACAATAAGGGAACAGATGGAGTGTGTAACCAAAGAAGTGAAGTGGGTCTTCTTTGAAGTCAATCATGGGGTCTTGCAGTTTAAAGCAAATTGGAGCTATGGAGCATCCAACATATATCAAGGCAAACCAGAGAAACCTAGTATTTAAAGCTTGCTTAGTATTATTGTTACACCTCAGAGTCATACTGTATCTCATCACTCAACAATTTTCAACCAGTTTAGAATAGGCAAGTAAAGCATTATGGACCCAATCAGAACAGTAACCATCAACCCCACAGTCTTGATCATATCAGATGGGATAAAGAATAAAACAGTTGAACTGACAACTAAAGCAATATAAATTAGTAAAACTTCTTGTCCTCTTAACGAAATATGAAATAATAATGGTGACATACAAATGTTAAAGTCAACAGCATGTTTAGAATTCATGAATACTTCATCCAGCGTATAACAATCATATTTCGTTTCCAGCTTTAGAAACATGCCAGTCTCGGAATCTGGCCCGTGTGTAACAAAGTCAAAATGTATTATTTTAATTGGATTCTAATAGGTTCATATAAATGTTAGAGACCGTGAAATCATAGAAAGTATAAGAATCAGTCCTTACCAAGGCACTCCAGGAAATCCTTGCATTATAAAAGGAACCAGGAATAGTACCGTTTATTTGATACCAATATATCACCTCCTTGTCATCATTTGGTGCATTCAGTGTCAGTGTAATTGGCGTCAAATCATCAATATTGACTATGCTGGATCTGTTGGTCTGCAGTAGTTGAGCTGTATCCAATTGTAGTTCAAGTGGTGCCCTGAAAAAGAAGGCCTCTGTGTTTGCTGTCACAGAGACGATTAATATACTGATGACGAGCCAAAAGGAATTCATGGGTGCGTTTGTTCTGATTATTTGTGGGGTGAAGTTCTGCTTATAATCAAAGAGTACTTGAAGTTTTGATTTGAAAATCATCACTTGCTTTCCCAAGATGACCAGGAACAATAAATAAACAAACAAACAAACCATAACTACATCAATTTATTCCTGACAAAGAACTAACGTATCATATATTCACACCACATAATCAAAGAAAGCATGCCTATTTTCAGAATTTGGAGAAGAAACGCGTCGGAGCAAGGCCCGCCTGATGAGGATGAGCCTATTGAAATTGTTCAAGTGTTCAATAACAGTCATGCGGCAGGGACTGCCACTGGAGCAGCAGCAACAACAACAACAACAACAACAACAGTAACACCACAAGAAGAGGATGAGGATGCTATACTGCGAAGGCTGCTTGCAGGTGACTTTCTCGACGATTCTAATCTGAACCCTGAGAACCAGCTCCAGTCAACCTCCTACTTCAAGGCATTCCTCGACATGATCACTATTGTGATTCTTCCGATTATTCTGAGCAGAATAATAAAGAAACTGCTATCGGCAGTGACATTTTCTGCTGATATCATTGAGGATATATTCAGATACTACGACGGGGCACTGCCATTAGAGGATAACCTGATCCATAAATTCTCTGTCATCCTGATGGATCAGTTCCATTTCCAAAACATTAAAGTGCTGAAAGGGGCAACCATATTTGTCTACATTGTGTATGCAGTGGCCTCATCTGCATATATGGTATTCGTCATACTGTTCTTGTTCCTTTGCCTGTTCCTGACCTTCACCAGGAGACTGTCTACAGTCTCTGTGTTCATTTCAGATGCCATAATGGAGTCCAACGGGGTGTTTTGAATAATAATGACAATTTGATATAGATAAATAAATATATACATAGTAATGACGTTGAACGATTAATACAACAGCTACACGTACACCAACTACAATCACAACACCCCAAACAGTCTGCAATATCTGTAAATCCACCTTCCATCACGATTACCTAATTCGGCAGCTTTTTTCACATAAAATTTTGGGGATTTTTTCGAGCATCAAACATCATCAGAATTCTTCCTGTGCTGATTAGTAGTTTTTCCGTTCTTTTTGGACAAGGAATACGTTGGAAACAGAGAGCAAGACGTGCACAGTGTCAGTAGCTGTGGTAGTGATATAATATAATATCAACAATAACACATGAGAGTTCTTTATCCGCTGCTGTCTTTGAACGTGGCACTTGTTGCTTCCTTCTCCCTGCAGCTTCCATTTACAAACAATGCCATTAGCCACGACTTGAACGAGCTTGTGCAGAGTGCTAAGCAGTACATCCCATGGCTGGACCCTACTCACAAGACAGACAATCTACACTACACATCTATAACAGCTGAGGATTGGCCAATAGAGCTCAAACAATATGAAGGGTTCAAGATTATCAGAGTCAACCACCAGGCTGAAAACAGAGACACCATTCTTCAACTAAGGTCTAAATACGACAAGTGGGAGGAAAACAACGAATTTGTTGATTTGAAAGTTCCAGTATCGGATCTTGACAAATTCATTCCTTTCAATTTCACTGTTGTCGTTGACGATTTAGCACAAGAGATTTACAACACATACCCAAACAAGCAAGAAGCATTATTCACAGTATCCAAAGAGCTGGACTTCCACACACAAGCAGACATGTTCTTTAAGGAATACAGACCATTGCAGACGATCTACTCGTGGCTGGACCTGTTGGCTGAAACATACCCAGAGCTCGTTGAGATTGAATGGCTGGGTCAAACGTTTGAAGGCCGTGACTTGAAAGCTTTACATCTCAGTACCCCAGCAGGGCTCAACCCATTGAAGAAGACTATTATCATTACTGCTGGCACACATGCAAGAGAATGGATCAGTGTCTCCACTGTGTTGTTCACATTGTACCAGTTACTGAAGAACTACGGCTCCTCCAAGAAGGAGACCAATTTCCTAAACCACTTGGATTTCCTTATCATCCCAGTGTTTAATCCAGATGGGTATGAGTACACCTGGAACAGTGACCGTTTATGGCGTAAGAATCGTCAAGAAACATATATGCCTAGATGCTTTGGTATCGACATTGACCACTCGTTTGACTACCACTGGAAAAGATCAGAAGACTACCCATGTGGCGAGGGCTACTCTGGAGAAGTGCCATTCGAAGCCATGGAGGCTGAGAACTTGCACAGCTACGTGAACATCAGCAAGTTTGACCACAAGATTTACGGATACTTGGACTTCCACTCATACACACAAAAGATCCTATACCCATACGCATACTCGTGCAACGACTTCCCAAGAGACCTGGAGAACTTGCTTGAGCTGGCCTATGGGCTCTCAAAGTCCATCAGGCTCAAGAGCGGGAAGCATTACGAAGTCACACCAGCTTGCCAGGACCGTGGTGTGGATATCATCCCTTCGCTGAGTGCTGGGTCCGCACTAGACTACATGTATCACAACAGAGCCTTCTGGGCCTTCCAGTTCAAGCTAAGAGACACTGGGTCTCATGGGTTCCTCTTGCCTTCAAATTACATTGTTCCTGTTGGGAAAGAAATGTACAATGCTATAAAGTACTTCTGTCAGTTCATCTTGGACCCAGATGCATAGATAGACACAGTATAGCATGCAATTCTAAAGTTGTCATTTTCATCTTAAGTCTAACCAAAAGAAGTAGTAGTAGGATTTCCCATCTGCGCCTTGTGTCGCTTACCGATTTTCAATTTGATATTGAAAAATCGTTGAAACAACAACAACAAGAAACCATGTAAAGTTGAAGGAAACTGTGGATATTTAACGATTTTACAATGGAATTGGTTAGTAACCACTATATTGGTCATATATTTCACTTTATGAATGCTAACTCTCAAGAAATTTAGCTACCTGAAGGCCAACAGAACCAAGTTGAAGTCACTTTTGAAGACCAAAAACACATCAATGAATTCTCTAAACTGATCCAAAGAAAAGACATGCTAAGCACAGAGCTATCAAAGCACAGACAAGAGAAGGAGTACATTGATGATGTTGCGATGGAAATCGAGCTTATTGATGAGGATGAGGTGGTGAACTACAAAATATCATCAGTCTTTGTCAAGATACCACAGGCTGAAGCTGTTGAAAAACTAGAGCAAGACACCGAGGCATTGGATTCCGAAATTTCTAGTGTGGAATCAAAGTTGGATGCTATTGAAGATAGATTAACTGAGTTGAAGACAGCCTTATACACCAAGTTTGGTAATAACATCAATTTGGAGCGTTAAATCATCATATAAACGTCAAGCATTGTACAGTATTTATAGCAAATTGTTAATATTTGTAGTAATATTTATTAAAATCCTACTGAAATAATACTATCAACCCATAATCATCAATCCCGTACATAAATAATCCTTTCAAACCCAGTATCGTAAAACTTAGAATCTTGTTAAGAAAAAGATAAAAAGAAAAAAAACAAATAAGAAATAACAGCACTCAATCATCACCTTCGATATTTGCATGAACTGTTGAATCCTTCTCGATAAAGAATGGGAATCTAGAGTTGGATGAGGATTTAATCTTGTCAACAATAGCCAAAGTTGGAGCATCAAAGGTGAACCCGGTCAACACTGTGGAATACTCATAAGTGATATCGCCTCCAAGCGTTTTGATTTCATCCTTAATCTTTTGAATGTAACTAGAAAGCAAGTATGTGTTAGATTTACAATAATCAGTTAAACAAGTGTGTTATTCAGTCCGCACTCACTCTATTGGTGTCAATTGACCTTCCTCAAATACTAGGATATATGATTCTAGAAAGAAAAAAAAAGTTAATTACCGTATAATTCATTTAAAAAGAGATGTGAATACCTGATACAACACCAGTTGCTAATAAAAGTGGTAGTAATAGTTGTTTGAATTGCATTGTCCTTTGCTTGTCCTTTGCTTGTCCTTTGTTGCTTGCTCCTTCAAGTGTAAACTCGTTTGTGGTTTGTTTAAGTGACACCAAAATTTATGTTTACCCTGACAAGTAGGGAAACTATATAGAATATTCATTCTTCAATGAGTTGAGAGACTAATGCTTTGCCTGAGATCAGCCTATACTTCGAATCGGGAAGCACCTCAGAGCAGCAGTGTAGTCAGCAGAATGGCGCTCTCAACGTTGCTCCTTTCGACAACTCTCACGCGCTACTTTCGCTAAACCTTGAGAGTGCCAACCTGAGTCGCATTTATGTCCCACAAGAGGACCAGGAACAACAACAAGACTCTGAACCAATGACCC
>JAJLVY010000175.1:0-17453 GCA_030570475.1 Liangdongia dendrica
GTAAAAGGCCTTGATGTCCTTTGGGTAGTCAGTCACAAAGACAGGTGCCTTAAAGTATTCACCCGATAACCATTTTTCATGTTCGGAGGCCAACCCATCTTCATATTTGACAGGTATCTTGAATTCTCGACCAGAATCTTGTAATATTCCAATGGCTTCAGAGTATGTAACAGATTTCCATTCAGAATTCAACAATGACTCCCATTTTTGTTGAAGCTTTATTTTTCTTTCCTCAATATCATCAGTAGATCTTTGAGAAGACAGTAAATCTGTAGCAACGCCATTTTCGTTTTCAACTAACGCTTTCAAAATATGCTTAATCATATCTTCAGACAACTTGGTCAATTGACCAACTCTTTCAACAAAGGAAACTTCAGCCTCAAGCATCCAAAACTCACTCAGATGACGGTTAGTATCACTAGCCTCAGCTCTGAAAACTGGAACTAGAGACCAGACTCTGCCCAAGGCCATACACATAGCTTCCAAATGCAGTTGTGCAGAGACAGTTAAGTATGCATTTTTACCAAAGAATTGTTTTTTCTCCAACAATGCAGATTTTGATTCAATTTCAAACAGTTCACCAGCACCTTCACAATCTGAAGACGTCACAACTGGGGGTGTTGTTTTCACAAACCCATTAGTTGCAAAAAACTCATGTAATTTGAAGTCAACGAAGGATTTAAATCTCAAGATTGAAGACAAGTAACCAGTTTTCCAACGCAGTGTAGGCAAAGTTCTCAGAAACTGTAAACTGTGTAGTTTTTTCTGTAGTGGGAATTCCTCTGGGACATCACCCAAGAGCTTGACACTATCTTGCTGTTGCTGTAACTTAAATTCAAAGGGCTGTCCTTTACCTTTTGATTTTTTCCAAACACCAGTGAATTGAACGGATTGACCAGTTTTCAAAGATTCAGCCTGTTCTGGAGACAACACACACATGAGTGTTTGCGCACTGGTACCATCCGATAGATCAACGAAGGAGACCTTCTTCAAAGAACGGACACTCTTGATATATCCATTGACAGTAAGCGACGAGTCTTCTGGAGGAGGACTTTTGAATAGTTGTGTGATTGTTGGAGGTAGAGCTGATGATTCCAGTGTTGAGCGTGTGCTGTAGTTTCTTGTTGCCTGTATGGAGTGCAACCTCACATGAGAACCTCTGATTATCTGCTGAGCACGTAGCATTGTACACCTGACCTGACCTACCTGTATTCAGTAGCAAGCAATAATGAATGGTACTAACTGTATGTCTATTATGTCCAAGCACCACATAAAATTGACTAATAAATTACATAATCACAAATGAAACCATCCGGACACCACGATTATCCTTTTTAAAAATCATCAGTTTTAAATTTTTTAAATGACAACACTGAGCGGCAAACCAAACCACTGGTCTTTGCTACAAATAGATACGAAGAAGAGTCGCCTTTCCACGAAATTTAAGCACAAGATTCGAACACTACTACCCAATTAGTGCCGGAATACCAGAAATAAGCGTCAGATTTTGTCATTTTATCATTGTTTCCAGTTCCTTATTATTACATCAGCAGAAACAAACAAACAAAGAAACTAAACAGCGAATTCATAACAATGACACCGACTCCACAGAAATTCCCAGGATCTCCATTCAGACCTTCTAACAGCCCAATCATTGGCCACGCACAGCCAAACAGCAGACAAGCCTCTATTGTGGAACTACTTTCCACTCCCCCACCATTGGAACAAAACATCAATCCATACGATGGCGAAAATGTCGATGCGATTATCAGCCAATCTATTGAAAGCCAACAACAGACACATCAACTAAACCAGCAGTATTCGCAAAGCAGTCTTGCTGGTGCCATTGGCACAGCTGCTAATTTGTCTAGACATGCTTCCGTTTCTTCATCATCATCCATACATACTGCTTCCACATCCCAAACAAAAGACAACCTCATTAAATACTGGCAAGACATCCCATTGAGCGACCTGATTGAAAGCGCAAAATTGATTTTTATTAACGGCCAGATTCCTGTTGAAGAAGCTTTCAACGTTTTGACCACACACAACTTGACATCCCTACCCGTGGAGGAATACGAAGGTGATGTTAACTGCCTAACTTTTGATTACACAGATTTGAATGCATACTTGTTGCTAGTCTTGGGTAAGCTGCATGTTACTGAACAGAGTTTTTCTCAAAACCAATATTATAAAGACCTAACTGAGGTTCGTGAGTTGATCGCAAAGGCTAAGAGAGGTGACCAAGTCCCTGTTAGATTTGTTTGCCAGTTGGCCCCAAAAAACCCATTCTACAAATTACCAGAAACTGAAACCCTATCAACTGTTGTTGAAATCTTGGGCTCAGGGGTCCATAGAATTGCTATTTTGAACGAACCTGCAACACAAATAACTGGTATCTTATCACAAAGAAGATTAATCAAATATTTTTGGGATAATGCTAGAAGATTCCCTTCTTTGGAACCTCTATTCCAATCAACGCTTACTGAACTGAACATTGGCAATTCTAAAGTTATCTCCATTTATGGAGATGAACCTGTCATCAATGCTCTTGTCAAGATGAATACCGAAAATATCTCCTCTATTGCCGTTGTTGATCACTACATGAATTTATTGGGTAATATTTCTGTCACTGATGTTAAACATGTTACAAAATCTTCACAATCACCACTACTACACAAGACTTGTCTACATTTCATCTCTATCATTTTGAATTATAGAGGTTTAGAGGATGGGAAAGATTCGTTCCCTATCTTCCACGTTTACCCATCCTCCTCCCTAACAAGAACAGTAGCCAAATTGGTTGCGACAAGATCTCACAGATTATGGGTCGTTCGTCCTCCAAATGGTTCAATCTCTACTGCTTCAACACCTTCATCCACTTCTTCTTCAGTCCCAACAAGTGAGCCAAACCCACTAGTGCCAGAAAACGAAGGTAGAGCTGGTAAATTGATTGGTGTGGTTTCAGTTACTGATATCTTGGGGTTGATTGCCAGAAAGCATGGTAAGTCCCATGTGGACCCAAGCCAAGCTAGAAAGCAACGCAGAAGATCATCATCTTCTTCGACAAGATCTTCTGCATCCTTGGATCAGTTTAGAAGATCCATAAGCGGGGCTTCTGATTTGAGATGAGATCTTTGTCTAGTTTCTTTCAATTTATTTTATACTATATACAGGATTTTTTTTTGTTTATTTATTGATCAAAACTTTTCATTTGGAAGGAGATATACCATCCTCTTTCCTATCACTTTATTATCATACACTTATTATTATTCTTTATTCTTTTTTTATACATTACATTACATCTTGGGGAATCACTATTATTTCATTAATTGGATTATTGGTTGAAGAACAACTTCATGTAGCCACATATTCTTACTTACAAAGCTGAAACATTAAAAAAAATCATTATAATATCTGCGGTGTCTAGATAATCTATGAATGGCTCCTGTTTGATCTCCTTAAGGGGATTCGACTAGTCTCTGTCTTTTGTTTTGCATTAGATGTGTTTGATGGGAATTGTGCAGCAGATGTAGTATTCGTAACAGTAGACAGTGATAGTTTAGGCTGCTTGGTGGAAATGTTTTCAATAGTATCGTTGATTTTGCGTTTGGTATTATTCTCTTTCCCTTGGAACCTTTCACCAATAACATTAAACTTTGGCGGAGATTTAGAGGAAATATCAGCGAGCCTAGATGTCCTTCTCTTTGGGATATCTAATACCTGTCTGATTGGAGTTTTACCTGTTGGTAACAATGCCTTCTTAATCTCTTTCTGTTCAGTTTCAAGTTCAACCAGCAGTTTATCAACATTTTGAACCTTGATATTTGATGTTGTGTGATTATCCAAGACAGATGTTTTTAATGATGAACCAATTGAATAAATATCCTTGGTGGTGCTCTTCATTTGTTTAATCAACCCCTCTTTACTGGAAATAATAGATTCATACCTGTCTTCTAATTCCTTCAAATTCTGACCAACAGTGCTTGTAGACTGGAATTCTGATGCTAAAGTACCAATCTTGTTCAACTCATTATCTATAATTGTCTTTGAAATGTTGGTAAACTTATTGGTTTCATGAAGTTTCTTTGAAACACTTTGCAATTGTGCACCATGCTGTTTAGCTAGAGTTTGTGTTTTGGAATCACAATTACTCAATATTTCACATGTAGATTTTTCCCATTTAGCTTCAGCTGTATCCAATCTAGTCTTTTCAATGTGAACAATGTTTTTGGCACATCCTTGCAAACTGCTAACCATTAAAGACTGTTGTTTATCATTATGCGTCCTTATTAAATCAATAAACTTATTCAATAAATCATTAGAATTCGATTCTATTTCCTCAGTTTTTGCAGCGATTGTCTTTTCAACGTATCCTTCATGGTTGTTGAATAAAGATTCAGTTAATACAACTTTCAAGTCATTATTTTCTTTGGCCAACTTAGACAACTCCTCATTAATGCTGCTCTCATAGTTGGATAATATAGACTTGAACCCATCAAAATCAGACTCAAATTGTTTAAAAAGCTCTGGGAATTTTTGTAAAATAGATTCTCCAACATTCTTGCAAGCTTGATATGTTGCTGTTTGTAACTTCAGTATCATATCTTTAACTTCTTGCTCAATCTCTCTAACATTACCATCAATCTTCGCATTGTTCATATTAATAGTGATGGCTTTATTGATTGTTTGAACCAAATCACAAATGTTTGTGTCTATGATGGATTCAACACTTGTCTTAGTATCAGCTTCAAATTTCTTAAATGTCGTTAAATTCTCATTGATTGAATTAATGATATCTTTGAATTTGGATGAGGACACCATTAAGTTTTCTTCATTCATTTTTTGTTTGTCAATCTTGTTGTGTAAAGTCTCAACTGTGCTGTTTAGTGTGTTTATCAGAGTCAAATAGTCATTATTTTGTGTTTCAGACTCTGTTAACTGTTTCTTTAAATTTTCAGACTGTTTCTTGAGCAACTCCTGTGATCTCTTCAACTCAGCAATCTCAGTTTTGTATTCTTGAATATCATTCATAAATTCTTCGTAGTTGTCTTTATCCATATAAATACCATCCTTTAGTTTTGTGGAATTAAAGTCTTTCTTCAATTTAGACAATTCAACACTTAATTCTTTAACAAGGAAGTCTTTTGTCATTGTAGAACCGAGTTGGGGCTTGTTTTCAATATTCTTTGCTTTATTTGCATATTCTAAAGTACTCATAGTTTCATCATAATTAATCTTTGCAGGTGAAATAGTTGCTATCATACAAGTTTTAGTTCTACCACCCAATGAATCTTGTAATAATCTCGTCAACTTGGATTCTCTGTATGGAATATGTGACTGATTTTCAACTAGTAAACTGATAACTCTACCCAAAGTCAACAAACTCTGATTAATAGATCCAGCTTCTTTAGCTCTTTGGTTCAAAGCACCAGACCTGCTAATATTTTCTGAACCAGCAAGATCCACCAAATTCATCTTGGAAATTCTAAACAGATCACCAGTATCTTGATTTTTCTTGAATAAATTTAAAGTGAAAATAGCATGAGATCTACTTGACACATCATTCATCTTTGTAGCTGCAACTTGCCTAACATTCAAACCTCTCTGTAGTGTTCTTAAACCGTGTTTTGCATTCTGGAGAATTTCTTCATGAAGATTTTGAATATGCACCGTAGATCTTTTTGATGCTGCTGCTGCTGCTGACGAAGATGAGGACAGACTATTTGTTAAATGGTCAGCCTTGTGATCAAATATTCTTAGCTTCTTATTCGGTTCTGTACTTAACAAGTCCTTCAACTCTTCATTATATAGTTCAGTGAATGAACATTTAACAACATAATCTTCACCCTGTCCGTTTTCTTTACATTGATCCAAAACTTCAAACAACCGTATCAAAACTCTTGGTATTATACCAGCTTTTTCACTTAACTGTCCAGAAATCAGTTTTTCTTCACCAGACATCGTATAAGTCTTACCAGTAGACGTCATACCATAAACTAGGATGGTACAGTTGTAGCCTTTTAGAAACTCATTAAACAATGGTTCTGCAACTTTCTCGAAAATAATTTTCTGATCAGCCATAGGACCAAAAACTTTATCAAACTTGTATGTTTTGGAGTTCAGTTGGGCACTAACTCCAGTGTCATCTGATGGATTCAACAATACTTCATCACCAACTTCATCTTTAACATGGACCACAACAGCGCTTTTGGAGCTGGTTTCTTTGGCATTACGGCCTCTGCACCGTACAACAACTTGAATATTCTCACTTTCTTCACTCATCAGGGTATAGCTCAGCACAAACTGATATTAATCTGAAAACTCTAGAAATGACAAGATGAAATACAACCTTTTTCTATAATCCTTTACGATAGAGATTGTTTTCATGCTTATTATTTTTTTTTGTTTTGTTTACTTTTTGAAATCTTGAAAAGTTGTTGCCAAGGCGACAATTTGATAAGGGACACATCGTAATACACTATAACTCAAAAATGTTCGGTTTATTTAGCTATTAACAATGTTGTAGTTGCCAATCTTGCGGAGACAAGTTTGTAGGGATACTCTATCCATATTTAGCTCTGTGGATATGGCATCAAAGTTCTTCACTTCATGTAGAGAGTTAATTAAAGCTGCCTTTTTCTTTTGTTTGGACTCTTCATCAGTAGCCTCAGTATATTTATCTTTAGACTTGTGCTTGTTTCTGAATATAGTGCTGGTCACACTTTCATCATCATAATCATCGTCGTCATTGTCTATTACTTCATCATCCTCTTCGTCAATCCCCTCATCAGCAATGCTGTCTTTGTCGTTATTAGTGTTATCGTCATCATAATAGTCGTTAGTCTCCGTACGTATAGAGCCACTGATTAAACTTTGACCTCCATCCTCATCCTCATCACTCAAGTCACCCATTTCAAGGTCATTATGATAGCCCTTCTTTCTATTACGGCTTTCATTATTGTTGTTAGTCGCTTCGACTTGTAGCAATCCAGAATCCATTACCGGATAGGAATGAACTCTATAAATTAATCCCCTTAACACACCAAATGATAGGAATCTCCTTATATCAATATTTGTCAATTCATCAGAATGTTCCTTGTACCAATTCTTGGCAGTCTGACCTTGATGTAATGACCTGTAAAGATAGAATAATTTAGCTTTTGATGGCATAACAACAACTTCTTTTTGTGATGCACCCACTTTATTTACACTATTCAGTAATGAATATGAACTCTTGTTTCTTTCAGAGCCAATTGATGAATCCTTTCTCGGTGAACTATGCAAGTGTCTCAATCGTGGATGGATATCGAATGGTTTTCCTTGAAATATTGCAGATGAAACAACATATGCTTGACATTCTTCAGCCATATGGTTGTCTTTCAAGAACATATCAATAGCAGATGTTGGAGCATAAATGTTTGTAAATTGGAAAATGTCAATAATGATGATACACTCATAATAAACCAAATGTTGAACACATTGCTGCACAATGGAATAATCAGCATCCGCTAACATGGCAATTTTATGGATTGAGTTTATACCATTAATATATGGTAGTATTTTCCTCATTGTCAAATCCCAATTAACATCAACAAGACTTTCTAAACGAACAGTAGTAATTGGAACATCTTCAGGGTTTAAACGCGGAGGGGGTGGTAGAATTGGAAATAGCTTGATATCGGCAGAGTTACCAGAATCAATTGGTATTAGACACTCAGAATAATTATTTAAGTCTTGGTAGATTTGTTGAATCAAACTCTCAACTGAATCTAGTCTCATGCTAAACCCAGCCTTTTGGTCCATCCCTAATGGGGTCGAAGCGTCTTGTTCGTTATTCATATCACTGATGATTTGTCTAAATGTAGTAGTTTGTCTTGGTCTAGCTAACCCTAGCTCGTTTGAAGGGGTGTTTGTGGTATCCAGATTGACCTGGTCATCTTTATAGTATGCGAAGTCTTGCTCCTTCTTAGATAACAGCTGATACTGTTCTTCTAAATTCTTCATCATACTACCTAATCTTCTGATACATGATTCATATGGTGTAGTGTCACTATTATATGGAAAGACAAAGCAAAAGTTAAAACTGAATGAGTTTCTAGCATAATATGGGGCATTAATGTTGACTGGATACCCAATGATTCTGTACTGACCAACCTTTAAAGTGATTAAACGGTGGCACAGTTCGCTTTTTGGGATGATGTAGTTCTTAATCAAATCAAAATCAAACAATGGTTCTGGTAAGACATCAGATGCTGTTGTCTTTGTTGGCGTCACCGCTGCTCCCAATGGCACTTGTTGTGAGACTTTTGTACCTTCAACAGGATGAAAAACAGTATAAAAAATCGCTTCAATTGGGACAAACCCTAAGATAAACAAGTGTTAGTTTCTGTTTTCATCACCAAAAATATATATTATAAATATTAATATACCATCAAAGTCACTCATCTCTGGGTGAGGTTTAAATTCTTTTATTCAATACTATATCAGCTTTAATCTTGAGTTTTAAAAACTCTCCGACAAAAATATATATTCGGATGTAAACGGATATGTGTATACAACGACCGAACAAACTCCGAAACACAATAGATTCAAATTCAAACAAAACTATTCTATTCTATATGTTATAACTTTTATATATATCTTCCCTTTCTATTAATCTTTTCTTTTCTTTCCCTTTTATGCTTGAAACTCATGAATCGTTAAATCTTGAGTCTGTTAACACTTCGGCAAAAGACTCTGAAGCACATTTCCCAATCCCCCAGACAGTAAATTCCTTAAGAATAGATACAATCCAATTCTCAAAACACTCTAATCCATTTTCACTGTACAAATCTAACCTTGGAGTTGGTGGACCATTAGTATTATCACCATCCTCATCGTTGCTACCAGCACTATCATCGGAATCATAATCGTCGTTGATCGAATCAAATAACTCATTCGACAACTTATCCATCAGGTATTTTCTTTGTAATTTCTCACGCTGTGTAATGATAGACGACTGTGAATCAAGCATCGACTCAATGCTCGATAAGTTTTTCCTTGCCTTGGATGTGGTGTAAAATATTTGCCAAACGATGAGCGAAACCCTGTAAAACATCATTGTTACAAGTGGGTTGACTTCTTTGACCGGACTCATACGAGAGCCGTGTTCATCCTCCTCATATTGTTGGAATAGATTGAGGAAATAAGAAATATGGGAGGAAACTAATGTATATGTTTGGATTGGTACCTGATTGAAATCGTTATTCAATAATGATATACCAGGCGGTGGAGTAGTTTGAGGTTTTGATAAGGCAGCAGCAGTTGCAATTGATGCTTGCAATGACAATTCAACAATACCTGCTGTGGTAACAATATCAGGCAGATGCAATTGCATATATGCAAAATTCCATAAAGCTTCAAACAAGTCATGTAATGTTTTAAATTGGATTGTCCTCTCATTGTTATTTCTTTTCCGTTTCCTGACCAACAAACCTCGTAAACCATTCAATGCATTCCCAATTTGTGCCTTTCTTGAAAAAGGATCCTGAACTGGGGGTGTGACTGTTTCCAATAATCCAGAAATATGTGTTTTGTTTCTAATCATAACCAGTAATGCAGATATTATTACACATGCCCCAAATATAGAAACTGGGAGCATAGAAGCACCTGAGTGTAATAGTTTCTGTAGCACTTGCAAGTAATAAACCTCATTGTTATGTGACATGGTAATTCGTTTTATATTCTTCCATTCAAATGCGTCTTTTGCAGAGAATACCTCTTCAGAGCATGGAGCAGCATGCTTTATTTCGTAGAATGATAGCTTTGGAGGGAAATTAAACAGTGTGGCCATTTGGGAATCTAGCAAAAAGAATGCAAAAGAGACTCGTTTCTTTGTCTCAAAACCGATAAAGCTTGTCCAGTCATCGACTGGATTTAAGGTATCGATACTCTTTTGAAGTAAACCAGTTTCTCTAGCTATAGTAATCATTGCTTCAAATAATGTAATTGATCTTTTGAAGTGGCCCCTTTCATCAGAGTAGAGGCCATATTGAACGCATAGAATGGATGCTTGGATAAGAGTGATATCTGGTGATTGTGACTGTTGTTCCTGGTCATTTGTGAGCAACAATTCATGTATTTTAGAGTATGCAGTTTCATAATAATATGTTGATGCTTGATGGTGACAGGCGAATCTTGAACCAATGGCCAGCATCATATTCGTTAGGGCGTCATGTGAATAGTCTGTTGATAAAGAGAACGTTGGCTTGTGAACAATGGGAAAACTCTGGTGGAAATTCTCCCAGAAGAGGGCAATATACTCATTAATGGGGTCAATATCCATATCACTTGTAGCGATGATTTCTGCGAGTTCAGCTTCATAATCAAAGCTCACCTCTACTGAAGGAAGTGTTGAAGTTGTCGATGTAATTGTTTGGTGGTTGAATGGAGTGGCAGGGCTTGATGTCGATGACCCACTCACATCTGAATCAGAGTTGTGAGAATCATTAGAAACCGCAGCAGCACCAATTTGCGAACTAGAATTCTTGTGGAACTTGTCGATATGGACTTTAAGAGAGTCTTTTCGAGTAAACTCACTTCCACAAACAAAACATGGAAACTTTTTGTTAACGTGCTGCTTCTCGTGTCTTTTCAGGTTCTCTATTCGAGTGAACCGACTCGAGCATAACTGGCACTTGAACCTTTTAGCAACGATTGGACCTTCAGCTTTCGGCATTGATCAAGTTACTTATTACACATTCTCTTTTTAAAAAGCAGCATAGTAAAAACAGCGAGCACCAGCCATTATATTGCAATACAGAAAGCACACCTTGATCGAGCATATCGAGAAAGAAACAGAGAGATGCGCCTTTCTCTATCCTACCAAAAAAGTAAAGAGCACGAACAATACCACCCAAAAGTTCCATCTTTTCGCAGTGGGTTACAGGTCACCCCAGCCATCTCATTTGGGGGATCTGCCTGAATGTCCCTTGACAGCTTTTTGAAATCCATCTAACTTCAACACTTTTTTTTTCAAGAGCAGTTAAAAGGGCATTGGACGACGAACAAGAAGGTCAATGGGAGCAGATGCGGGAGAGAAGCTTTATTAGAGTTCGTTCAACAAATTGTTTTTCGGTGGTTTCCTTCCTTTTTTTTCTCAATTGCACAGCCAGCTAGGTCAGAGCCACCAATTGTAATTGTATGGAAAAACAATGTACTGTGATAGTCAGTGATTTGGCATAGTTTAAGTTGTTCCTCAACAATTCATTTGTTCATTACTACTGATTACTTAAAACCGAGTTTGAGCTTTTTATTAACATATACTGAACTTTGTGATGATGATTAACAGTATAACGGTAGCAGGATAGAGACATTGGACCCACTGAAATATCAAAAAAGACTGGTCACAGCTTGATATTGTTAGAGATCCAGATTGATTAAATTCACAGTTGTACAGGCTTTAATGGGTTGATTGTTACCAAAAATCCCAGCTTCGGTTTCCCAAATTAACTCTTCCCAGTTAAGGACATACATGCGACAGTAGAAGAAATTTCCCCTGGTATCCTCAAAAGAGGGCGTCGAATAGGTACTGGTTTCAACACTCCGAAAACATTACATCTTTTGTTCTTGCTGTGCTTACAATTAATTACATTTCTTCACCAACACTCTAGTGATCTCATTATTTCAAAAAGTCCCAATTAATGATACACGACAGAAAATCCAAGGTGAAATCACCAAATGACTTCTGATATATATTGACACAGTATAGTTGCATATTCACTGTTTGGATTTCCTATTATGCTTAGAAATCCCTGTTGTTTGAGTGGTTGTGGCATATTCCCAGATCCAGTATCATATCCAACATTAAGAAATAAATTAATACAATGTTGAAGGAAGTCGTGATTTAAAGCAATACTGAACCAATTTGTGGCTATAAACCTGTGAAGTCTATATAAATGCCTCTTCTGAGTCCATCTACTACATATTGTTTTTTTTGGTTTTGTTGTGTCATTATTTATTCATACAATATTAACAAACGATGAGCAACGTTGCAACATTAGAAACAGTAAAGAATGTTGAATCAGCAAGAGCAACCACGACTGCACCAGCAAAGGTTAATGCTACCTCCAACACTATTGAGGTTGAGTTGGTCAATGCGAACAAGTTTACCCCAGGTTTTATTGATGCAGCAAAGTATCTGCCAGAACTAACAAAGGCTAGATTTGAGAAGTACGGTCTGGATATTTCACATGGGTACCCAACCCGTCCAAAGCAATTGACTTTATTTCTGGATGATGCTTATAAGCTCAGAAACGAAGTGAACCCAGACTATGTTGAAAGGGGTAAGAATGCTGATCCGGAGAAGAAGGCTTTGTTTGGTGCTGCCAAGGAAGTTATCAACTTGACCAAGTATGTTGGCACTGAAATTGTTGGCCTACAACTATCTGATTTGAATGAAAAGCAATTGGACGAACTGGCTTTGCTAATTGCTGAAAGAATTGTTGTTGTTTTTAGAGACCAAGACTTGTCTCCTCAAAAACACCTAGAGATTGGTAACTACTACGGTAAAGTTGAAGAACACCCATTGGCTGCCCAAGCTCTACCAGGTATTACTGTTATTTGGAACCAATTAAGAAAGCTGGGCCATCCAGAAAACCCAATCTTTGACAAGAGACAGTTCAAAAACTTCCAAAGAGGCGTTTCTGGTTCTTCATGGCATGCTGATTTGGACCATGAGTTCCTACCACCTGGTATTACCCATTTGCACCTGGATTCTCTCCCTGATGTCGGCGGAGACACTGCATTTGTATCTGGTTATGCTGCTTATGACAAGTTGTCTCCTGAATTCCAAAAGTTTTTGGATGGTAAAACTTGTATCCATACAAGTGCCCATGTGTACTATAACCGAGATGATATCCTAAGTGGTCCAAGACACATTGAGAGAGAACATCCATTGGTGGTTACAAATCCAACTACTGGTTGGAAGCACTTGTTCTACAATCCTTCTCATACTGTTAGAATTAAGGAATTGGAACCTGAAGAATCTGCTCTTGTTACTGGTTACTTAAAGGATATCTTTGAAAAGAATTTGGATATCCAAGCAAGAATTAGTTGGCAGCCAACCAAGAAGGGGCTTGGTACCTCTGTTTTGTGGGATAACAGAATTTCTCAACATGTTGCTATTAGAGATTACGCCGAAGAGGATATTGCTATTAGACATGGTAACAGAGTCACTAGTTTGACTACTCCTCATGTGTTTGATCCAGAATCCAAGTCACAAAGAGAATCTATTGGTTTAGATAAGAAGGAGAATGCTACTACAGTTGCCTGATTTTATATAATGTTATCTGGAATAATATTATTCACTTTTTCATAATCTTGTATGAAATCCACAATTAAAAACTATAACTCATATATATTAGAAGAAAACAAATTCAAACACTATTATCCTCTTTTTCTGCCAAGACATTAATGGTTTCATAGTCTTCTTCAGCAAGCTTAATAACTTGTCTTTTGTGAATAAACCAATAGAATGCACAAGTGAATATTGAAAACACTTCAAAAGCAACCGAAATGTTCCAACCATACTTGTAATGAGGGGCATCTGTAGCAGGCCATATATATAGAGGATACCAGGCATCCATAGCATAAACAAATGTCACTGTAACACCAACAGCCATTGATCTCAAAACTGGATCTTTTCTATATACATCACCCAACAACGAGGACAAAATTGGACCTGTGGCATTCATTTGGAACATGATGAAATAACCGACATATATCCCACTGATTGTTGGTGGCCAAGCTGCCAAGATAGACGCACCAATAACCCCAATGAAACAGTTCAGCATGATGATGAGGAATCTTCTGTGGATCCAAAGATCTGCAAGCTTGGCCCATATAAGCATTGTAACAAACGATATGGCATAACCACACATTGGAATCAAATTGATTTGATAGACAGAGTATTTGTTTTCACCATTAACCTTCTTCAAACTTTTCAACCAAAGGTTGAAGTAGGAGTTACCAAAGTTACCCCAAGTCCAAGGAACGTATGCAAGAATGTATGCATAAAACTTGATATCTGTAGCAGCCCTCCAAACATCTTTCAGTTTGAAATGTGCGTCACTCTTCTTTTGAAATTTAGTAGATCTATATCTTGCTATCTTTCTATCCATTTCGTTCAACCATAGAGCCCCACCCTTTTCTGGAGTTGATGGAAGCACCAGGTAACCGGCCAGTGCAACGATACAAGTAATGATACCATTAATGATAAACATCCAGCGCCACCCAGTCAAGCCAAAACAACCATCCATAGTCTTCTTAATTGCAGCTTGCATGAAACCTGTAAAGAAACTCCCAGCAATACCAGCAGCACCAAACCCAGCAGCTCTTGAAGAGATTTCATTTGGTGCATACCAGTTCATAAACATAACAGTAATACCCGGCCACGAAGAAGCTTCTGCAAACCCAATGAAGAATCTCAGAGGGTACATATGATGGGCATTCTTAACAGCTGGTGCCCCACAGACAGCTGTAAGAACACCCCATACCAACTCACAACTCGACAACCAATAATTTTGGGGCACCAATGTGATAATGGTTTGAGATGGAATAATCATGATGGCGTACCCGATGGTAAACCAAGTCTGAATCCAGTTATATTGCTTCCCAACAAGATTCAAGTCTTCCTTCATACCAGACACATAGGCATTTGAATAATTTCCTTGATCAATAGACTTTATGCAATATGAAATACAGGACCATGTCATCAGGTACAGATCCAACTTAAAGGTGTAAAATCTCTCAGCATCACTAACAGAGTTGTCTAACCGATTGTAAGTTGCTCTGACAAACTTCTGGATCGGCTTGAACCTGAACAAGTAGTGACGGTGTATATACTCCTCATTATCAACGTCAAGTTGATGGCGCAGGGCTGCAGTTTCGGTTTTTGCACTGTCCTGAGGACGCAGCTGTTTAGCATCACCAGCAACATCAACACCTTCAACATCACTATCGCTATCAGACTGAAAGTGCAGTTTCTTGTGCTCTTCGAGTCCAGAAACCCTATTCTGGATACTTGGCCCAGTGAACTTCTCTAAAAGAGCATCCCATTTATCCAACAACTTGACCATTTCTGCAATATTCAGCTGTATGCAGACATACACAAGGCGAGCCCACCAGATTCACCATCTAGCCAAAGCATAACAGATATATATATACATCGATCACAGATGTGCAATAATGCCATACCAAAAACTTTGCACTACCGATCGTTTTCTCCTACACATCAAACTTCGTTTGCAAACCGTGAGTATAGCATTGCCTGCACGGCCAATATTGGTTTGTAATCCACAATGCACCACACTCACTATGGAAAGCCATAATTGCAACATGGAATACCTGGGAAGACAGCCAATGAAAAGCAGGGATCGTCACAGAGCGAAAGTTTACGACTTTTGGGATGTGAAATGGTGTCTTGAGATGCCTGCTGGGTCAGCTGGATAGCTCATTGGAGCCATGGTAGCGCTCTCACTAGACAACGGTTGAATAATTCCGTTAGAAGCTCGACAACAAGAACATCATCTTGCTGGATTATAGAACCGCACCAACCTTGTTGCTTCCCGCACCGCTGAGATCATTCCATATAATGGAAGTATCGACCTATAAACAGAATAAGGAATCTCAATCTCATTCTTAACGTTGCTGGGTTTCCTCATCGAAAAACATTATGGCTCCAAAGAAGACACTGATTTTGAACACAACTATCGAAGGCTGTGCACTGGACTGGCTCATAGAAGACGACGAATCACGTTCATTCTCAAACTCGCTTGATCCATGGATCCAACTAGCAAAGATCTTAGAACGAGGTAAACTCAACGCCTTTTTCGTTGCGGACCACTTGTCGCTGTTTGATGTCTACGATGGGCCTGGCAACTTTGAAAGGCCAGCAAAGGTTGGTTACAAGATCCCTCGTGTTGATCCTAGTGCTGCGGTGAGTGCAATGGCACATGCTACAAAGAACCTGGGGTTTGGTATCACATTCAGTACTATCAGTGAGCACCCATACCATTTCGCTAGAAGAATTGCAACATTGGACCATTTCAGCGGTGGTCGTGTTGGATGGAACATTGTCAGCTCTTACATCGACAGCTCTGGAAGACAGTTGTTGAACGGTGAGCCTTTACCTGAACATGACAAGAGATACACCAAGACTTCAGAGTACTTGGACGTTGTTTACAAGTTGTTGTTAGGTTCGTGGAGAGACGATGCAATGGTTTACGACAAACCTTCTAAAACATGGATCGAACCTTCGAGATTAAGAGAGATTAATCATGAAGGTGAATTCTTTAAAGTCAAAGGTCCTGCTGTCAGTGAACCAACTCCCCAAAGATTTCCTGTCATTGTTCAAGCCGGTACTTCTACAAAAGGTAAGGAGTTTGGTGCAGAAAATGCAGAACTAATATATGTGGATGGTACAGATTTGGAGTCACTAGGCCGTAACATTAAAGAGTTGAGAAAATTGGCTAGTGAGAAGTTTGGTAGAGACCCAAAGACATTGAAATGTATTGTTCATGCAAAGCCAATTTTGGGTAGAACATATGAAGAAGCACTACAGAAGAAAACTGAAATTGAAGCTGCTGGAATTCCAGAACAGTTGGAGATTGCCCTTTCTTGTATTTCTGGGTTTGATTTAAGCAAATATGAGATGGATGATCCGTTGGAAATTGTTGTTAAACAAAAGTCAAACTCAATCAGAGGTGTTACTGAAGGTATTGTGAACAGAGCCGTCAAGAGACAAAAAACAGATAAAACCCCAAAGGCTCCAACCAAGAGAGAATTCCTGGAGTCTGCTAGATCAAAAACATTCGCCCTAGTTGGTACAGGTAAAGAAGTGGCTGACACATTAGAAGAATGGGTTGAAAAATATGATATTGATGGCTTCAACTTTGGGTTCCACAGATTTCCACAGTCACCAGAAGATATTGTCGATTTGTTGATTCCAGAATTACAAGCAAAGGGCCTATTCTGGGAGGATTATGCTGTCCCAGGTGGTACTTTTAGAGAAAATATTTACAAGAAAAAGGGCCAAACGTTTGTTCCACCAGACCATCCAGCATACAAGTTTAGATGGACCAAGGACTATAAGAGAGAAGAGTTTGATATTAAATTTGAGAAAGATTATGCTGAAATAAAATCCAAAAGATCATTCTGATTTTAAGCACGGCCTCCAAAGCAATAACTTTTTTTATGTAACTTCGGTGTATAGTTGATTTTTAATTATTCATGAAGAAACTTTACTATATTTTATTTTATTTTTTTGTTTTATAACGATAACGTATATTATAGGTGGAAATTGTATAATTCGATTTTAAAGGATCACTGAGTTAAAGTCAATCAGACTAATCAGTTAATTGAGATAAAACAGTCAAGTTATGCTATAAGAGCAAAGCCCTCATGAACGATAG
>JAJLVY010000176.1:0-17428 GCA_030570475.1 Liangdongia dendrica
ACACACAACAGCTGTCAGTTTCGCAAAACATCAACTGTAACTGTAATTTTATCCAGTTTACTAGAAGCAAAAGTAGTTTGTTTGTAACGGAATAATAGTTTGGGATAACCGATTTGTCGTGCTTCTGTGTTGTTGTGTCGTTATATATATGTCCAATACAAACATTCAATGTTCCATTGTCAAACCCTGCTCCATCTATCGGTACTAATACTCACTCAAATCAAATCAAATCAAATCCTCTGTTGACCAAGACATTCAAGAATTACTACTACTCCTACTACTACCACCACCAGCCAACTAACCAATACATCCAACAAAGCGCCAAAATGCAGTAGCCTGTGCACTTTGGAGGGTGACCGACCGACCATCAATCACAACCCTTACTTTATATCCATTCCTTGTGAAGCGAAAACACCTCCACAAACCAACAAACTCAAAAGAAACCCCATACCAAACGAAGATAACAATGTCTCATGAGTCCACAGTCCAGAGATACAAGAATATCACAGTCTGGTGCAGTCTAGTACTCGCAATGGCCGTGACATGGCCATACATCGCCCTCAACAATCAGACAATAGCTGTCGGTGTTGTGCTGGTGCTGGTGTTGGTGTTGAATGCCATAGATCAGGTTATTGATCCTACTCCAAAGGATGACAATGATGCAGAGAACAAGAAGAGACACAAGAAGAGACACAAGGATATACTGACTCTGCTGCGAGTGAACTCTTGGACACTAGCATTGATATTATCAGGCACAGCCTTTTTGTTGGCCACAAATTGAATCCTCAATACTCTACAGCTCAATATATGAACCAACCCATTAAAGGTATTATTTATTACAACTCAACTGGTAGATAAAAAAAAACATAAACATAAATATACATATACATATACATATAACACCCTGGGGTTTTCCCCCCTTCTCAAATCTCATTAATCATTAATGTTGAACAAACGCTGGATCTCTGCACGGTTCAACCCACTAATACTCTTAATACTCTTCTCATTCATTGCACTGCCAATCAACATCTTCTTCTTCTCCTGCAAATCCATAATACGGTCCTCAACCGTCTTGCTGGTCAACAATCTGTACACTTTAACTGGACGGATCTGACCAATACGATGCGCACGATCCATAGCCTGGTCCTCAACATATGGGTTCCAGAACGGATCCATAATGATGACATGGTTTGCACAGGTTAATGTCAACCCAACATTACCAGCTTTCAACGAGATCAAAATAACCTTGATGTTTGGATTGGCGTAGAATTCCTTGATGGTGTTGTTTCTTTCAGAAGCGGTCATACTCCCTTCAAATCGGAGGAATGCAATGCCAAATTTCCTCAAAAATTGACTAAACAACTCAAATAGGGTCGTGAACTGTGAAAACAATATAATCTTTTCATCAGGATTCTCCTCATTGATTTTCTTGATCAAGTCCAAGGCAGCTTTGAATTTAGGCGACAGGTTGACCCGTTTAGGCATAAACTGATTAGAACTGATAACTTCAACCTCATCTGCATTCAAAGGTTTATCATCATCTTCATTTTCCGCATCCTCAAGTTGTCGCTGCTCTTCAGCCTTGATGTCATGTATTTTACGCAATTCCTTCAGACCCATTCCTTGGTTGCAAACCTTGTCAAATATATCAAAAGTAATCAACTCCTTCTTCTTAACCATTTGGCGACACGTTGTACATTTTGCGCAGACAGAGCCATCCTTAACGTCATTCTCTCTGAAGTTCTCAAAATACGTCTCGATACACTCCTTACACAACCCATGGCCACACGGATAGAATATGACCCAATTCTCTTCAGGTTGTGGTTCAAAACAAATCTGGCATGCAAATCTGTCCTTCTCGCCTTCAGCCTCATCAACCGTGTTGATTCTGTTGATAACTTGTGGTGTTAATTTGGTGGCTAGCTTGTACATCGCTTCCCAAGTGATTGGTTTCTCTTCACCCCCAACCTTCAACGCGTCAGCGTCCTCCAATCCCTTTTTACGCTCACCAATTCTAACCAATTCGGAGTGCAAGCAAGCCTGTCTCAACCTC
Source organism: Liangdongia dendrica (assembly GCA_030570475.1). Taxonomy (NCBI): domain Eukaryota; kingdom Fungi; phylum Ascomycota; class Saccharomycetes; order Phaffomycetales; family Wickerhamomycetaceae; genus Liangdongia; species Liangdongia dendrica. Next base: position 2,054 of record JAJLVY010000176.1, read on the forward strand.
AACAATAGCGCCAAGATAGAACTGTAGTTACCTCTTGCCAAGGGTTTGTTCAACATCATACGCACTCTGTCTGCAGAATGCGTCTCCAATGTCGTGTAGAACGTTTGTTCATCGTCATTCTCTACCAAATCACAATCCAACTTGGAGACTGTCTTTGGAGGTAGTTGTAAGATTGGCTCGCCATCAATCTTGGAGTCCTTGGTACGACGCAACAAGATTGCCTTTAGTAAATACTGAACTTTTCTGATGGCACGCGTCTTCAGTTCAGTGTTATATTCGCTCTTTTCCAACAATGGCGATGAGATCTGGGCCTTAAAAGTGTTTTCACTATTGTATGGTCTGATTCTCAAGAATCTCACCAATGGGTACAACTCATCAATCTTGTTTTGCATTGGAGTACCAGACAAGCACCATCTGTACTTGGCATCTAGCAATGCACAAGCCACGGACATACCTGTTGACTTGTTTTTGATCCATTGAGCCTCATCCAAGATGATTCTATAAAATGATGACTCTTCACTGAAAAATGGAGAAAAGTAATCATCACTGGTATGAACCTTCTTCTTCACGCCGTTTTCGTCAACCTCATAATCGGAGACATCTGATTCATCATCATCATCGTCGTTATCGTCATATTCATCTTCATCATTATAGTCATCATTATAGTCATGATCATCGCCATCCCCTCTTCTTCTTCCTCTTCCTCTTCCTGGGCGCACACCCAGGATTTTATTAAGTCTCTGTTCACGTTTCTTACGGTCATGTTTTTTCAACTGGTTGATTTTTCTCAAGTTTGGCAATGTTGTAATCTTCTTTTCACCCGTGTGTTTCTTCAACTCTGAGGTCATAGTTTGGTAAGACGTCAAGATAACGTCATACTTGGCCAACTGTTTAAAGGTTGTCAATCTTTTCCCCGACTGAGCATGATAAATCAAAACGGAAACGTTTGCGCTTTCCTTAATCTTGGTTTGGATTTCAGATTCCCATTGTTTCATCAATACCACTGGACAAATAATCAAGTTAGTCTTAGACTTTGCATCTTTCGAGCGGTGTGACAACATTAGGGAAATAGCCTGGACGGTTTTACCCAAGCCCATATCATCAGCCAAGATGCCGCCTCGTTTCCTTTCGTCATCCTCGGTCATTTCCAACCAGTGTAAGCCTAGTCTCTGGTGCTTCAACAAGTTGACAGTCAAATCCGGTGGAGTCATTGATTCACCTTCCGCCTCCTCTTCAATTTTTTTCACAGATTCCAACAAGTGTCTGATACTAGCAGTGTCCTGGCCCGCATTATAAACGTTTAATCCACCAGCCTGGGCCATCATATTCTGTCTCAGTTCATCAGGATCGACTGGATCATCAAAGATGTTTAGATAGCCGTCATTATTATTATTAGCGGGTTGTAACAACCCATCAGCCATACCAGCAAAAGGATTTGGAGCATTTTCCATTAGTTGGGCGTTACGAGCAGCCAGCGACATTGGAGCTTGAGCTTGTTGTTGTGCACGCGTCAGATTATGTAATGGTTGTAGTAGTGATGCGTGATGAGGAAGAGCAGCAGAAGCAGCAACTGGAGCAGGTTGCAAAACAGGTAGAGTTTTTAGCTTTGCAATTAGTTGAGGTTTCAAGACATTAGAAAAGCGCACGAATGTTTTGCGCATATCAACAGCATCCATTCTCCATTTGTGCAAGTCTTTTTTCAATTTATCAGATTGCGTTGTGTAAACTTTCAAATCAGCATTGACTTTCTTCATAGCTGGAGAGTCTTCTGCTGTGCCAAGTTGGATCAATCTCCTTTTGTTTTTAGAAATCTTAATCAAGGTTGCAGTCAAATTGACCGCGTTCTTATCAGCTCTTTGTATCACGATGTCAGCTTTTTTCAACTTTTGTAGCAAATCATTCTGGGTATCTATAACATGTTGTTCAGTGTTGAAGGTGTAATTCTCAAAGCGTACGGAAAACTCTCTTTTAGCAGTTGGAGGAGCATTTGGCATTATGACTCTGAAAAATCTCTGGCCACCTTGGTAAACCTCGTCACCTTGCTTTGGCAGTGGCGGTATTTTTGATGTTTGGTGTTGCTGCCATTGGCTCTGTATCTGTGTCTGTGGTCCACCTTGTATATGTTGAATATGTTGTTGTTGTTGTTGTTGTTGTTGTTGTTGTTGTTGGTACGGGTTAACCAGTGCGCTAGACGATCTTGAAGGCTGGTTTGGCTGACCCACACGGATAAAGTTTTCATTTATATTTGGCTGGTTGTTATTGATTTTGCTGTTATCAACCATATGTTTCCTCAGCATCTGATGTGCCATAGGGGATAGATTGCGAACGCCAGTGATGACGATATCGTCATCTGAATCACTGTCCGCATCACTTATTGGTGCCTTTGCGCGGGCCTTGTTTGTTATACTGTTTGGAGTGTTCTGTTGTGCCTCGTTTTTATTCGTATTCGTATTCGTATTCGTATTCGTATTCGCAGTTGCAGTTGCAGTCACAGTTGAAGCACCACTAGCACCACCATTCCCAGCATCAGAGTCCTCATCATCTGTATCTGCAAGTTTAGCACCATCGCTCTGCACACTACCGCTGGGTGTATGCAGCGTGTCTGGATGGGAGACGACGAGAGGGGTGTCGCTTTCAGAGTCGCTGGCGTCAGAGGTCAAGTCGATCATTGTGAAAGCGTTCTTTGCACGTTTGGGGACGTCTTTTGGCGGCAGTTCTGTGTCCGTGCTGCTGTATCTCTTTGCGGGGGTGCTGGGCCTCTGGGTGCTCAGTCCCAGGGTGTCCAGACGTCTCGAGGTCATTGGCGATGGTTTCCAGAACTTGTTGTTGCTGTTGAGCTGAAAAGATGTCTTTTTTGGCTCAAAATTTGTTGATTTTTTTTGATAAAGTTTATTTACAATTTACGATAGAATATAATATAATATAATATAATAGAAGATCATTTAATTTAATTTAATTTGATTTGATTTAATGTAGTTCTGGAGGTGGCATTGTTACAGCATGATGTTCAGCATTGTTACAGCATGATTACAGCACCAGTATTCACCTTTGAAATGTTTTCTTTCTGGCTGTGCTTTCTGGCTGTGTAGTGCTGTGTTTGGTGTATCGCCAACTGGTTACTCTTCCACGTTGGTTTCCCTGTTGCAACTGAAGAGTGTGGATACCACACACACACACATGTACCTGTAGAGTATACAGTAGTATACAGTAGTATAGCCAGACCAAGCCACCTACCACAGCTTGATGGATTTATCGTGTTTTCTCGGTGCTGCAATTTTTTTTTGGCTTACAAAAGATGATTGATACCTTCCATCACCAAACCTCGAAAGAGTTTATCCCTTCTCCTTCTCCTTTCTCCTTTCTCTTACACATCTTGCTGCTATACCACACCATATAATCATATACAAAATGAACATCCTCAAGAAATTCGTCGGCAAGTCTGAAGAGGACACCATCGCCCAAGAGATTGCACAGACCCTCCCTCTCGCACAGTGCTCGCACGACTGCGACGCCTGCACAGCATCCTTCCCATCCTCCTTCAAGGTCAACAACGGCGACATCTACAAGTCCGCAAAGCCCACCGACGTGCACTTTGTCGTGCCTACAGGCAGGTCTGACTGGGCCCACGACGCAACCTCCACGCCGCACTCCCTCGAGCATGCCATCGTCAAGTGGAAGGATGGCAATGGGGCAAAGCTGCTCCCTGGGAAAAACATCAAGGTGAGCTGCTCCTCGCTGCCCCTCGACTTCGTGGACAGGAGGGCCCTCAAGGGCGAGGTTAACGATGTCTTGATCCTGCCATTCTTTGTGTGGGTGCGCAAAGTTGATGTCGATGCTCATGCTGTGGATGCGCTCTTCACAGAGCTGATTCCCCTGCTCTACAAGGCCAGAGACACAGAAGGTGGCGCTCCTCCCGAGTCTGTTAATGGCTATAAAATAACAAGAGACCAGGCCAGATCCTACATATTCCTATGTTCACACACAACAAGAGACAAGTTTTGTGGTGTCACGGCCCCATTGATGAAGAAGGAGCTCGATAACCATCTAAGAGACCTCGGCCATTACAGAGACGTGGGCGACGACAGACCAGATGGTGTGAACGTATACTTCATCAACCACGTTGGTGGACACAAGTATGCTGCCAACGTGATTATTTATATCAGAAGCGGTGAGATTGTGTGGTTGGCCAAATGCACACCAAAGAACTGTGTCCCAATCATTGACGAGACTGTCCTTGGTGGCGGTAAAGTCTGGCCGGACCTTGTCAGAGTGGTTCAAAAGGAGAAGCCTATTGAGTGGTGATTTATATATATATATATATATATATTCTTTTATTTATTTTATTTTATTTTATTTTATTTTATTTTATTTATTTATTTTATTTATTTTATTTTATTTCAATATAAACCTCACTTTTGGAAAGCCTTTAGAATATTTATTCTTTGCTTCAAGTAGTCAGCCTTGTCCTTGGACAGAGACACACCCTTCTCCAGCATCTTGTTCAATCTCACATACTCCTTGGCAAAGAAGGCTTCTTCGCCATTGATCACCTTGTTGATCAACTTTCTGTAGTAGTCAGAGGTCTTGCTTGCACCAGCCTCCAAGCCACTCAGGATTTCAGTTGCCAAGCTGTGCTGCTCCTCTGGATCAGCATCTAGCAGCTCGACAACCTTAACGTCAACATGCTCAATACGGCCAGCATTCTCGCCCAATCCACCTTCAATGTCTCTCTCCAACCCGGTAATCTTGTTGACCCACTCAACCAAGCCTTCAATGCTTCTGTAAGAGTCAAATGGAACCAGGTCTGGGTTATTGGCCTTGAATGTCAAGATGGTTGGGAACCCCTTGATACCATACTTCTCCTTGATCAGAGTTGCTGGAACATCGCTGCTCTTCACCTCAGCAATCAACACATCATCGTCATTCTCGTAAATCTTGGCAAGCTCTTCCCAGGATGGGTGCAAGTTCTTACAGTGACCGCACCACGAGGCTGTCACCACAACAAACACATTCTTGCCGCTCTGCAACAGCTTCTCCTCATAGTCCAGGTCTGACACCTGCACAACCTTGGACTGTGACTTTGGCGTGTACACGTACGCGCCCGTCTCCTTCTTCACAAAGTCCACAAAGCTGTCGAGGTCTCTGCCGCCATCGTACTCGATTGGGTTGCTCATGTCCTTCTTGAAGAGCTTGATCGTTGGGAACCCTTTGATGTCAAACTGCGAACACAGCACACGGTTCGCGTCGCACTCAATCTTCACAATCTGGACATCCTTCGTGCCCTTCAATGTCTCTGCGAGCTCGTCGTAAACTGGGGCAAGGTTCTTGCAGTGACCGCACCAGGTGGCGTAGAACTCAACGAGCGAGTGCTTCCCAGAGTTGTATACAATGTCGTCAAACGTCTTGGTGTCCGCCTCGATCACCTTGGAAGCGACGGCTGCGACAACAGCGGTCGCCAATGACAACAACGAACTGAACTTCATTCTTCTTTGACTTTCTTTCACTTTCTTTGACTTTGTCTTCGTCTTCGTCTTTCACTGATTTGGAGAAAGTCAGAGTTTTTGACGTGTCCAGAATTATGCACCTCTCTGGAAAAACACCACTCGGTGGATTTATCGATCTCTACAAACACTTGGAGAAACAAGAAACAAGAAACAAGAAACAAGACGTTTTATTTTTATGCCAGCTCAGTTCAGGTTGCCAACCACGCCAGCGACAAAGGTGGCTGCCAGGATGAGCACACCAATGGTCATGCTGAGCACCAGGTTGGTCTTTATGTTCTCGAGGTCAATCTTATGCGCAATCTGCTTGTCCAGGGCACTTCTCTTTGCGATGCGCTGAACAAGCTCCGTCTCAGCAACCTTCACGCCCGCTGGAACGTGTGTTGGGTACATCGCCTCGATGTACTGCTCGATCTTACCACACAGCTCGCCGATCCTCAAGTAGTTTGGATCCTTTGGCGTCGACTTGTGGTGGATCTTGCGCACATAGTATCTGAAAATATCAACAACATCCTTAAAGGTTCTCGAGTGTATAATCAAGTAGCATGTAGTGCCCTTTCTGATCTTCACATTCTCGTGGAACACTCTAGGGTTCTGGAACACGAGCTCCAATGTTGCAATGGCCATAACCTGTGGAATGGCACAAAAGTTGAACGAGGTGTCCTCCTCCAAGGCTGACAGGTAGGTCAAAACGTCAATAACGTGCCCAAGAGAGTTGACAACCAGCTCACTGGTGCAGAACAAGGCCTGCTCCTCGTGCTCCGGCTTGACAAAGTCTTTGTAACTGGTGGTATACTTGCCCCAAATCTCCTTAGGCCAGAAGGAACGACCGTCAAGCAAGTCTTCATTATAATCTCTGATAATGTTGGTCTTTTGCAAAAACAACCCCATGCTCTTCCAGAGCTGTTTCTTTGTGTGGATTTCTTCTCCAGCAAAGCCAGCAAGAACAATCAATCTGGTCAACCCGTCACCAACCAAACCAGCGACATAGTAACAGTACAGATCGTAATCCTCAACAGTCTTCAACCCGTTCAAGTTGAACTCGGTGTTCTCTATGTAGTCAGCCATACCATTCCCCATCTTTTCAGTAATGTCGGAAATCACATCCTGGTATTCAGCCTTCAAGTTGTGGTACTCGTGCAGAATCTGGTCAAACTTGACCAAAACAATTCTATCCTTCTCAGTCTCCGCATTGCCATCGAATGTCCAGTCCTTGGTCAACAGCTTCTCATGGAACGAACGCAACACTGGCAGCTTGATCTTCTTATCAATGCTCATGTCGTCTTCAACGGTATCCAAGGCTCTCAACACCAAGTAGAACAACATCACAGCATTTCTCAACTCTGGGTTCAATTCCTCAATCACGGCTGCGAACGAACGCGAGGTCTTCTTCAACAGGTACCAACATGCTTGCAGCTCTGGAGACTCGTGCTCCTCGTCTCTTGGAAACTCACTTGTTCTGAAAAACTTTAGTTGGATAGCAGCCCTCAATTCGATTGGGTGCAAAACAAGCTGTGCCAATTTACCCATGCTGTGCTTCTATTCCTTTTTTTTATAAATACAACTAAAATAACAAACACACAAATATGTATATCTCCACTAACAGACACTTGCTGTTGTTGTTCTGGGACTTTTAGCTCAATTTATAAAGAGATTTTTAGAGAACTCGATTTCTGTTTTGATCGTTTTTTTTTTTAAACGAACGTACCGATCACGTGATTTCTGGTCATGTGACTGGACATTAAAATAATCAATACTCAATACTCAATAAATCCTTCTATATATATACTAAAAGCTTCCCCCAATTCTTGTCAATTTATCAACGCTTGAACATATAACTCTTTTCCAAAATTTCCTTAGCCTCATTGACCTTCATGGCTACGTACGGGCTCCCACCTTTATCTGGATGATTCATAATCATCAGCTTTCTATGCTTCTTCTTCAATGAATCCTGTGTTAGATTCACAATGTCATCACCACTGATATTCAACACATTCAATGCTTCAGACTCAGTCATCCGAGAATTGAAACCACCAGGATACTGAAGGAACCGCTTTCGCAGTGTAGACGACACACCCGGTGTATATGTGGTTGTTCTGTTGATCTTTATACCATTGAGAAGAGCAATCTTAACATTCGTCAGACTTTGGTATTTCTTGTATGCAACAATCGCTGAACGTGTCTTAATGTATTAGTCGTGTGAAAACCCTTCAAATTTTAACAAAAAACATTCCAAAGTTAGTTCATACCGTTAAAGCTGCTATCGTCACAGCTGCACCAGCTATAATAGGAAGCACCTGAGCATGAACATGGTTAGTAGCTGGGAAGATGATGTGATTGTAATCATAAATAAAAATCACAAACCATAATGATAGAACAATTGGCGGTTCGTTCTCCTTCTCTTTCTTAATTCTTGATTCTCTAGGTTTTGCTAATTAAAAAAAAAAGGCTCCATTTTTTTGTTTTTTTTCCCTCAGAATTTCACCATAACCCAATCAAGACAATGTTCCAGAATGCATGTGTGTGAACAGAAACCTCCCATAAATTAAAATAGGATGCATAACTAATCCCCCAGACAAGGGCCAACCTAGCCCTTATTCCTCCCATCCACAGATTTTTAATTTAAAGACAAACATCTCTTTTTTTTTGAATTTAACGGAAAATAAAGTCTCATATAAGGTCTCAGATGTCTGATGAGACCTTATTTGTATTTACTAAGTATATAAAACTTGAAAACATTCCATTTCTCTTTCCCAGTTTTCAGTTTTAAAATACAAGTTAATATCACACAATGACCAGACAGAACGACTCGAAACTTACAAGTGGGGTCAAAAGAACCCATGCACAGATGTATGAAGAAGCATCCGCATCCGCATCAGCATCAGCATCAGCATCAACATCAAACCAAGCAGAATCAGTCAAAGAAAGAAGTGAAACTCCTAATCAATTAAACGAGGTTCAAGAAAATGATTCCTTGCCAACACCATTGATATCACCAGAACTTTTACATCCACATAGAGACTTTCATGGAATTGATAGTTATTTTCTGATGCCAAGAGTTCAAGCAGTTTTGGGAAGATTGTCATTGAAGAATAATGGTAATTCTTCTGCACAAGCTACTATTGGAAATGGGACCCAATACCAAGTGATACATTCCTCTCAAACAGTTAGCACCTCAAACAGTAGAGCTTACAATTACAAATTTTACAACTTTGACTATAGTGAGACATTTCTTAGTGACGACGAAAGTGAAGATGAACGCGAACCTGCTGTTGTTTCCAATAAAGAGAACAACCAACCATTGTTAGACTATGAACATGTTATTGATTTCACTGATAATAACGCACGTGAAACATCCATTCAAAATCGTATTGAAGAGAACAATCAGAATACTCTTGATATCGGTGGCAACTCTGAAAGACAGAATGACACAATGAAAGCCAAACTCTAACAGTTCTGGTAAATTTGATAGTTTGTTTAATTATGTGTATATGTGTAATCTATGAGACCAATAAAAGATTCAGGGTACTAATTGTCATTTTAACATTGTTTGACACAACCAGCCTGACACTTAAACTATCAGAATATATCGGGCCTGTACGCCCAAATGAGTAATACGGAGGCGAATTATGCGCTGTCAGTCCATGCATGATCTTTTTTGGCGAAGATGATCAACTTCTCCTCATGGACCCTCTTTTGGTGTCGCTTATTCAAGATTATTCAACAAACAGCATGAAACTATAATTTGTCATCAACTATGAAATTTAAGCAACTGATTCAACTATATAAAGTCATGGAATATGAACAGCAATCTGAAACAGCAATCACACCAGAAATCACACCAGATCAAACTGTAATTTGTTAAAGAATTTTTTTTATTACACAAAATGAGTGAATGGTTAAAGAGAAAGGCTTCAGATTTAAAATTGGGTTCATTGAACGTCCTTGTTGTTGGTGGTACTAATGGTCTGGGTAGAGCAATCACCCAGTTGCTGGCTTCACTAGGGGCTAATGTCACCGTTGTTGGTCAAACTTTCAGGGACGAAGGTGTTCAGAACATCTCCTTTGTTAAGGCTGACTTGAGTTCTCTTGAGAATGCAAAGAAGGTTGCACAGCAATTGGATGTTTCCAAAACTGATATCGTCCTATTGACCACTGGTATCTTTGCCGCTAGACAAAGACAAGAGACAAGCGAAGGTTTGGAAAGGGATATGGCTGTCTCCTACTTGAACCGTTTGGTTATGCTAAGAGTCTTTTCTCCAAAAATGGATACCAAGAGAGAAACTTTGGGTTTAACTCCAAGGGTTTTTATTATGGGTTATCCAGGAAACAACCAACTAGGTCAAACCGAGGACTTGAACCAAGAGAAGAGCTACAGCACTTATGGTGCTCACATGAACACTGTTGCTGGTAATGAATGTCTAACTGTTGACTATGCAACAAAGTCCAAGGGTATCAACTACTATGGTTTGAACCCAGGCTTAGTTAAGACTAATATTCGTGATAACTTGTTTGGTACTGGTATTCTTGCTAGATCTTTTGAAACAGTTCTGGGGTTCTTCACTTCCACACCGGAACAATACGCTTCAAGAATGGTTCCTTTGTTAGTTGCCCCAGAATTAAACAAAATGAACGGTACTATATTTAACAACAAGGCAACTGCGATCCCAACATCAAAGGGGTTGACTCCAGAATATGCTGAAAACTTTGTTGACAAATCTTTAGAATTGATCAAATCTAAAGGTGTTGATGCTTTGTAAATAAATAGTGTGGTTCAAAGTTTTTTAGTTTATTTTATTATTTTTAATGGCCATTTATTGAAAACCAAGTGTATGTTACATATACATATACCATGTATTTTAACTCATCGGTCAAAGTTATATATAATCATCCAAAGACCACCTGTTGCAAATACGCCTGCAAGAAGTTCACAGAAAACTCTTGTTCTTGTGACTAAAAGCTTTTCAACAAAGAAAGAGTGGTTACGAAAAAACCCTGAACATGACAATGTAACCACCATAAGAATCACTGATGCAACCAAGGCATGACCAGCTTCAGCACATATATATGGAATTATCGAAACAGCTCCACCAAGAAAATATACCAAAGCTATGACAAATGCACACTTCATTTGGCATAGATACCCTCTGAAACAATTGCTTTTCAAAACATTCATGGCCAACTTGTAAATGAAATTATGAAATGATTTGACTAAACCATCAAGAGTATCATCTATACTCTGTGTTGATTGTGGGTATATAATTTCGCCTCTTCTAACTGGCTTCAGCTTAGGTTGAGAGATTGCATTGTTGGAGAAGTAACATTCTACTTCCAAGATTGTCCCATAAAACACAGCTGTAACAGCTGTTAAGATAATAACTGGCTTTGTTTCGTTTGAAAAGTACAATATAGCAGACAATACACAAGGCGTGAATAAACCTTCGCCATACACTGTTGCCAAAGCTTTATTGGACATAGTTGATCCATAAAGCGTAGCGGCTTGTGTCCCAGAGGTGTTGTGCAAAATAGGAATATCTGCTAGAATATTTGGAAAATATTTGTGAAAGGAAGAAGTCGTTCAGTCCCCTTTTATAGTTCTTGCTATAAACATCTCACTTGAATGCGTAGAAGAAAATGAGAGTATACAAATTAGAATAAAAAAAATCCTACAGACATCAATGAACTCTTGAGATCTTTTTAGGATAGATATCCAGATATATTCCTTCTCCTGCTGAGAATAATAATAATAATATGGGGTATCAGTGTGTAAATGATACTATTGAACATTATACAACAAAAGTACAACTTGGACAAGATTAGAGGTTTTTTTTTCTATATCATCTTTATTATATATACAAGTCAGTAAACATTAATTTCATAGAAGGTTCTTAAAGTACATGACAGTATCATAGACGTACAGTTTAGAACATCTGTCAGTGAACTTCAACCATGCAAGTGTCAGCTTCCATAATCTAGAGTACCAATACTTAGACGCTAGAGCCTCCTCCTTTTCTTCACCAAAGACAGTCTTGGAACAGTACTGTGACAAGATTAGGAAAGTGCGTTCTGGTCCTAAAGGACTTTGCAAAGTCTCATCCAAGTGTCTTGTTAGGTCATTAGTTTTCAAGATCAAGATCACCACTCTTGGGATCTGACTCAAGATGCTCATCAATGTGGTGAGGATCTCACCTTTGGCAATAGCGTTCTTCATGTTGACAATTTCGTTATCCGATCTAGCCTGTGCGATATCAAAGTTCAAAGCGGTGTTTATGTCTCTCCCGGTCAATGCAGCAGCGAACAATGGGAATTGTTCATCAGTGACGTTTGCGAATCTCTTTGCATACTTTCTCATGCCTTCCTTGTCCTTTGACAACAAGGCTAGCCAAAAGTGCGCATACTCACGACGCATTTTCAAAGGAACGTCTCTGTACAAGCCGTGGTCATACAGGATGATTTCAAAGTTGTGGTTGTTTTGTGGGCTTGAGTTCTCTTGCTTTGGGCGAATAGCCAAGTTACCACCGTGTGGATCACAGTGGATGGAGACACCAGGAGTGAAAATCATATTGTTAAAGATATGGGATAAGCATGACGAGACTTCAGAACGGGAAATGTGATGCTTATCCAAGTATTCCAAGTTGTCCAATCTAGAGCCACCCAAGTATTCCATGATCAAAATTCTCTTTGTTGCAGAGACAACTTCTGGAATTCTCAATGCAGTTTGTCTTTGAAAGTTTCTGAAATACTCTGAAGTTTTCTCAGCATTCTTTGCTTCATTCTGGAAGTCTAATTCAACGTAGATGGAGGTTTGCATCTCATCAGCTAGCCATTCCAAAGGGTACTCTGGGAACACCTTGTCGATCAGCTTGAAGACGTTTTGCGTCATCAAGATATCGAGGGGCACAAACTCTTTCAAAGAGGGATGCTGGCATTTCACAGCGACTTTTGCCCCAGTTGATCTCAACTTGGCGATATGGACCTGTGCCAACGAGGCCACTCCAACAGGCTCAGTGTCAAACTCGCTAAACTTTTCATCGAGCGACACACCCAGGTCGTGCTTAAACATCTCGTCGATCTCTTCGACAGTGGAGCGTGGGCACTTGTCCTGGAGCGGGATCATGGTCTCGGTCCACTCACGGGGCAACAAGTAGGTCATTGCGCTGATGTGCTGGCCTAGCTTTATGTACACCCCACCGTTCTTCTCGAGGGCCCACAAGGTCATGTCAGCACAGCGCTGGTGACAGGCGCTCAGTGCGCTATAGCGCTCCTCCTTGGAGGCGAACTCCGCGGAGAGCACCTTGTGGTACTGGTAGAAGCATCTCACGGTGGTGTAGCCGACGATGGAGACTCGCTTGCCCACCAGGTAGCTGTGTCTGAGGGAGTCGTGGACGGTGTCGTTCGTGTAGTAGCCGACAGCCAGTGAGCCAGCCACGGCGCCGGAGACTGCCCATTTGCGGGAGAACCTGAACATGTCGTTCTTTTCTGTGCTGTTCGTGGAGAGGGAGCATCGCTTTTTGCTTGTTTTTGTTTTTAAAAAACATCATCATCAACATCATCAACAACATCAACATCAACAACAGTAAAAGAAGAATCAGCACAAATGGCGGAGGACAGTGAGCTTCTGCGGGAAGAGAGGAGGTGTCGCAGGAAGATGAAGGAGAGGTGGGACAGCATCATTGACAAGTACAGCTCTGTGGAGAGCGAGGGCGATCTCATCAACCTCAACACGATGTCGATCGAGGAGGACACTGGGCATGTGGACTCGATGAAGAAGGAGGGCCAGGATGTCTGGGAGGGCCTTGATCTGGTGCCTGTGAGCGATGACGATGAGGACGGAGACCACTCTGTCCAGTTCATCTTTGAAAACAAGTCCTCTGGGCTCTTGAAGTCTGCTATATTGGGGCTACAGGGAGATGATGAGCTACAGGAGCGTGCGCTGATACGGTTAGGTGGTGGTGATTTAGGTGATGAGGATCCTGATGCAGACCGTGATGTTAACGATTATCGCAAGTATTTCATTGAGAGTGATGATAATGATGATAATGATAATAATGATAATAATGAAGCTGAAGAAAAAGAACGAAAAAGAGTGAAAATAAAGAAGGAAGATGATGGTAATGCATCTGCCAAGGCAAGTGGTGTGTGGTCTAGAGGACCAGCGCAAAAGAGTATGGATCCAATCAAGGAAAAGAAGGTTGACCCATGGGAAGCTTGGGACCAGGAAGTGCAGAGAAAGAGACAAGAACAACAAAATACACTGCCCAAACTTCCAGAGCCCAAATTTGTTTTTGATTTTGCAAAACGATCACCATACACTATGGCAAAGAATGGTATTCCACGATACAATATCACATATACAGACCCAAGGTCTAGGCCTAGGCCACCATACCAATGATTTCCCATACTAGAATGCTATATAGAAACATATTTCTTGTGGCACTGAAGAACATATCTTTTATTGATAGTTTTTTTTTTTAATTTATAATGACTGATGAATATTTAACTAGATTTTATAAGATTTTATAAGATTTTATAGACACATGGTGGTTTGTAGGTGGATCTATAAGATTAATATGCAGTATATTTTTTTTATTCTGGAACTGGTGGGTAATGCACTGGAGTCTGTTGGTGATCCTTTTGCAAGCTTTTTGAGTTCTTCATTGACAAATAAGTGTTCCAAAAGATTGAAAACACGTTAACAGCCAACAATTGATGCTGCACCGGTGTAACTGTGAAATTCAACAGCTGGAATGCCGGCCAGACAGCCCAGTTGGTAGTCAATGTGTCCCACCAGTTCTCCTTCAACTTGAGTTTTGCGTCCTCCATGCTCTGGCCCTCCATTGCACTCATCACGGTATAGTACAATGGGATCCCAACAGGAGCCCAAAGCAGCTGGTCGCACGCGACTCGAGTGCAAGTGTCCCTGGCATTGTTCAGCTTGACGTTTGCGAGAGGCTTTGCTGGGAACTTGATGGTTGCGAGGATTCTGTACCACTTGTCACCAACGAAGGAGAAAACGAGGGAGCCATAGATGATGGATCTTATTGTTCTTTTTGGATCGAATGGCTTGTCGGAGAAGCCTAGCTGAGCAATCAAATCACCAATGGCGAACAGGGAGCCTGTGGTGATGGAGTTTGTGATCTTTGGATGCGACTTTAGTAAAGCAGAGTATCCCAACATTACCCAGGAGAAACAGAGAGACAAGATAAGCACAAGAGAAGCTTTTTTATTCCCCAGCCCAAGAGTTGTCTCTGTCTCCTGTCTCTGTCTCTCAATAAATTTTTGATGCGTCAAACTCGAACGAAACCGGCGGCTTTAGTGAAAACAGAGTTTTAGAGAAAACACACTGATGAATAAGATGTATGTCGAGTTATAGCTCTAGCTCTAGTTACTATTACTATCACTATTACTATTACTATGATGATCGTTCCAAGAGAGAGAGATCTACCCAGAGATCCAAGGGGGAAAAGAAAAGTCAAAAATAAAATCTTCCCCGCCAGGAGTCGAACCTGGAATCTTCTGGTTTCAGAAGTAACTACTAAATCGTAGCCAGACGCCGTGACCATTGGGCCACGAGGAACAGATTTTGTTAATCCATGAAGTTTATTTCGATGGACAAACATGGAGTACTTACCAAAACCCAGTTTCTATTTTTTTTTTACCGTTATCACCTAAAAATCAATATAAAACCAGATAATCTATACTCACAACCACAAGCAATCGAAAGAGACAAATTGCACTTCAAAATGTCTATTGGGACAAAAGTTACTCCGCCAGGGGGGACCAATGTTTCAGAAAACAACAACATTAAAAACAACAATTTCAGAGTTTAGAATATATGTTCAACAAATCAACATTGATTGAATGTTTATGGTGG
>JAJLVY010000177.1:0-17426 GCA_030570475.1 Liangdongia dendrica
TTGTGTGTGATTGTGCCACCTTTATTATTATCATGCTTATTAGTTTCAGTTATTGAATTTTAATGTGCTATTGTGGTTTCTACAATTTTATGGGGAACAATCTCTATATTACTCTACTATATACATATATGTATACATATATATATTGACACAACCGGTAGTGGATCACCTGTATACGATTTGTGTTATCTCTACCCAGGCGAAACAGGCTGGCCCCAGGGAACCAGTCACCATTAGTCCCTCAATCTAATCCACTCACCAACCACTACACTAACCACTACACCAACCTAAAAGAAAGCTAACCCGCAACCACTACATACAGAGTAATCGACAGAGTAATCGACCTAGCAACCACTCTACTAAAAGTAATCCAACCACGAACCATACCACTAAAGCAGACCCAACCACAAACCACACACGATGAAACCACCCGACCTCTCGAGCAAAGTTGAGGGAACCACCCACCACTACAAAGAAGGAAGTGCCAACCAGAGACGCCCCCAACACAGAAGATGCCAACCACTGACCATCCGAGGGACTAGCAAAACCAGTACACAGTGACTCCGTGGGCCTGTCGAGAGGTCTCGTCTACAACCATACGAACAAAACGCATGTCCAGCGTGACATTATGGCCCTCATAAATCTGGGTGCATGCGTCAAGACCGGGGTTGCTTTAATGTTTGTTTCTTACGGTGTTAGCGTTCTGTGCTATTTCTTGTATATGTTTGTTGTATACAGTGAGTGAATTCATATGTAATAAACGATTTAAAACTCGAACACCTCATTTGGTTTAATTGGAACACCATGATAAACAACACTCGTTTTGTTGTTTAAATCAATTGCTATTGCAAAATCTGTAATTCCCCTATTTGGATCTGTGAGTCCTCTTGTTCTGCATATTCCATCTGGAGAGTTTTGTTCATCAATGAAGATCTTTGAAATCAGATCTTTATAATCTTCAACCTTCCAAACAAGTTCTGAAGCTCTTTCATATCGTGGTTTAGAATCCGCCAACCATGATAGTTCTTCCACGCCTGCATGATCCAGAAGGTAATGGTTTGTATGGATTAATACACCATCTTGGTTAGGCTTTAATATCAGGTATTCTTTTGATGAGAACTCTAAGCCATATGCTTGGCCTTGGCCAGCAACCAATATATGAGCCGAAGATGCACATCCAATTTGCAACAGCTCCTTAATACCAGTTTCAATATCTTTGGCATTTAACAGTTGTCTTAAAGCCAAATGAACAGGCCATTTCTTGTAATCAACACCAGTTGCTCTGATGGCATTCAAACAAACACCAATACCGTAAATATTATAACCAATCTTTCCAATAATGCCGGCCTCTGTGACAAACTTTAGAGTGTTAGTTGGTGTTGACTCCTCATCGTCTTTATCCACCATTCCTTGGTGGATTGTTAGGGCAATCAGGTTTGGTTGTTGTGCAGGCATCCAGTCCCAAGTTTGTCCCAGTACGCCGTTTTTGGTAACAGAAGTACAGCCTTCTGGGTCTAGTGCATCCTCTTTTGGCTGGCTGTTGGCATCTTCTGGCTTCTTGAATAAACCAAATGATATTTCAGTGCGTACATTTAGCGCAATAACATCTAGCAATGACACCTCGGCACCTTTGGCAATACCACAAAGCTCCTGGTACAAGTCACCAGCGTTCTCCTTGATGAATGGTATGAACTTCTGCACAACCTCATAAACCTGGT
The DNA here is from genome assembly GCA_030570475.1 of Liangdongia dendrica. Lineage (NCBI taxonomy): Eukaryota > Fungi > Ascomycota > Saccharomycetes > Phaffomycetales > Wickerhamomycetaceae > Liangdongia > Liangdongia dendrica. The sequence continues at coordinate 1,719 of JAJLVY010000177.1, forward strand.
CCCATGGCAGCCCACTCGTTTTAATAAAGTACTCCTTGTAAAAGTCTATAGAACCTTCAACCTGCTGTGCAGCCTGTGAACCATGCTGGTATCCGATCTCGAAAGGGGTACCTCTGCAAACAACCTTCTTCATCTCTGTAGAATCCATGTCTGTCTAGGATCTGTCTAGGATCTGGACGTTCCAACCCTCTTCTATTTATACTGTCGAAGCCTCATCTTATCGTCGTTATGTGGGCGCCTTAAGCGACATAAGAAAATCGACATCGCTGGAAACTCAAAGAAACCAATGGTGTCAAAGACTATACACTACTCTACAGTACTCTACTCTACTCTTCTACACTCTACAGTGCAATTCATTCGTAGTCGTCAATTCATCTCGTCAATTCATCACATCCTATAATAAGTCTGTGCCAGGTATGCTAGTTGCTGATTTGGAGTGATGAGTGATAATAAGGAACCGCTGAAATAATAGAGCGAAACAACAGCGACAGCAATGACAAAACACAAACAAACACATCGTTGTCAGTATATACCAACCATGTGGTACTTCTTTGCTCCATAAGCCTGTGGACAGAGTGTATCGAGACAAGTGGCCATTCCAACAAAGATGGAAACAGTAACAAAAAACGTCAAATTTGCCAATGATACGCCAGCTAGCTCATTCTGGCCAATATGACCTACTGACAGAATAGACACAGCTGTGGAAGAGTACTGTAACAGCATTGTGAATGTTAAAGGCACAGAAGACTTGCCAATGACCTCAAACTCATGTCTAAAGCTTGTTGGGTGATATTGTTCAAGCTCGTCCCCAATGCTATTCTCAATTGTTGTAGAGCCGTAGTGATGGTCATCGGTGGGCATCCTTGTGATATCTGCTTCACTGTCACGTAGACTTGGACTTGACCTGAACTTGAACTTGTTTAAATAACTCGAGCCTGGTGTTTAAGTCAATTAAATTTGTTGAAACTGACAGCGACGACTTAAAAGCATTCCAACCATCAACCATAGCTGGTGTTTATAGTTATGTTGTTCATTTGCTGGTGGTTAATCTTGGTTGTTGATGTGAGGTTGATTTTGGTTTTTGTAAAGATTATGAAGCAATAGGATCAACAGACATATATTGGTTCTGCACGTTACCTTCTAAAGCACCACTGTTATATAATTCCATGAAGACGGCACACAAACTCTGACTTGTGTTTCTTTGATAGATTATTAATGAAATTGGATCAACTGCGGTTGTTGATCAAGGTTCCAGAATCAAAACTATTTGCCTTAGCTGCTGCTTCAAAAAAGCAATGCATTCAAAAGTAAAATATTCCAATAACACAAGACATTAGATTGTTAGAATGTTCTTCTCTTAATACATTGGTGGTGTTTATTATCTCTACATATCTGCTTCGCTTGTAAACCTAAACTTTCAAGATTTGATCTTTAAATCTATTTGTTTTCATATTGCATATTGCTGCTCTATATCCCATCCAGAACCCAGAAAATACAAAATAAACCAACAATAATAAATATTAACTAAATACATTTTTATACTCATGGATTCAGTGGATCACAAATATTATTAAATTTTTATTCTATCAGCGCCCTTTATTTTCACTGTGTAATGTTTATGGAGAATCTGCAATATACAAAGCCTAACCAAAAATGAACTATTAACAATAGATTAGAAGCCCATGTAGACCCATGGTATATGGGAAAACAATTATTAATATGCTAATATTCATGCTTGTGCTCAGAACACCACATTTATTTACCCAGAAGTTTGATTTGAGATTTTGAGGTGTCATCAAATATTTGTAGACACTGCCTTATCTCATGTACTGGGAAAATTATTATAATAATAATACAAATGCATGCCTCGAAATGCATGCCTCGTAGTGAAACTCTCACTGTATTATTACTGTAATACTATACTTCAAAAACATACTCATGATTGCAACTATATTATTTCAGTTTCTCGGCTTCTAAGCAACCTTTGCTCTTCTAAACTACAAGCACTGTTACTGGTTATTGGTGTGGTTATTATAAAAATCATTTTATACATTTGAACTATTTTAAAGAGTCAACAATCTTGGCAATAGCAAAGGCCTTCTCCTCTTGTAGCTTCTTGCATACAACTTGAACACACACAGGCATCTCGTCAAAAACTTCAGGATCATAGGCCTTGTAAACCTTCTCATCCATTTCGTTTAATGGTTTGTACTCAGTATCAACGACATCCACAGCTTTATCCACCTTGCTAACAGGTGTCACAACACAAGCACAGTCAGTAATGTTGAAAACAGTAGTGTAGTTCAGAGTTGTTTCCCCATATCTTGGACATGATGGTGTTGGCCAAATTGGAGCAATTATAGCATCAATTTCTAAATCGTTCCAGTACTTTAAAAACTTTTGCTTTGCCTTATAGACATCATTTGAGAGGTCCAACCATTGGTTGATGTTCATTGGTTCTTTAACAGATGCAATTTCAACCATGGATTGAACTAGTGGAACAATAGGTTCACCAGATAACTTACAAGTTTCTTTAACCTCTGTACCAGCATCTGCCCCGAAAACCTTCTCAATAGTGGAACGCAACTCACTCAAGCATGGTGGGTTAAACGCCACGAGCTCAATATTGACCATATCCCCCAATTTCTTCTTCAACTCCGTCAATGCTCTCTTTGTTGGTGGAGAAGGTGTAACTTCACCATCAGTTTCCCAAATTGCAATTTTAATGGTTTCAGGAAGTGTTATTTCTCTCCATGATACTGGCAAAACTTTTGGATCCTGTATCCACCCTTGCTTCTCCACGATCAACTTGGTGATAAACTCAACATCTTCCAAAGAACTCCCCATTGGGCCAATCACGGATGGCACCAACTCTTGGCCCGAGTATGAGTTTGTAACATTCAAATAAGAGATTCTACCTGTGGAAGGTTTCAAAGCATACAACCCTTGATGGTTTGAAGGAATTCTAATGGACCCACCAATATCGGTACCAAACCCCATTAGAGAGCCATGCGATGCAATTAACGAGCCTTCACCACCTGAAGAACCGCCCGCGGAAAGCTTCAGGTTCAACCCGTTGAATGTGTAGCCGTAAAGGTTGGTGTATGTTTCTGGGGCCATCATAGCCATAGGAACAGTGGTTTTCACATAAAAGATGGCACCAGACGATTCCAATTGTTCAGCAAGAAGAGATTTGGTGGAGACCGGTTTGTTAACTAACCCAACATATCCAATTGCAGAGTCTTTGCCTGGTAGATCAACTTGATCTTTCAGCGAAATTGGAATACCATGCAATGCACCAACTGTTTTCTTATGCAACTTGAAGTACTCATCCAACTCTTTCGCCCTAGTCAATGCCTCATCAAAAAAGATTTCTGAGCAATTGTTTAGTAGTTGATGGGATAATGCAGCTCTGTGACAAATGGCAAAAGTCAAGTCATAAGAAGAGATTTCTCCAGCACCAATTAATTTCGATAGCTCAACAATGGATTTCTTTGTGAGGGCAGTTTCGGTTTTTGGTAGTATTGAATCTAGGAACAACCCACCATTTGTGAACCCTTTACTGATCATTTCATCTTGTAACCCTTGAACCCTCCACTCTTGTGGGATAGAATTGAGCAAAGACTCTCTTTTGGCAGCAGCAATGTCTTCCCAAGTCATCTTGTGTTTTCTAAAGTTAACACCTAAGTTTTTGGGGTTACACTCCGTCCCAAATACGTTTTGGAGGAATTATACACTACTTATAAGAGTCCTTATCGATCCATGAGACTTATCAATTGATTAAGAGGTGAGTGATTGCTCCACTGTTTACTGTTTACTGTGTACTGTTTATTGCTTACTGTGTAGTTTCGCCCATCGTGGCCTCCCATTGGCCATTCTCGTGTTTCGAACGCAGGGGAGCCAATAGATTAGATCAACAGCTTCGGATATAGGATGTCGGATATCGGATATGGGCTTGTCACCAACTGATAATAGTAGCATTTGTCTTTCAAACAGACTGGTTGTAACCATTGTGCAACGCATTCCTTATCTTGCAAGATTGATACAATGTAATTTGCGGCCTTGTAGTGCTTTATCTCCAGGCATGTGTGGAGCTTATATACTTTGAAAGAGTACCATTACAATGTTGTGCTGTTACTGTTACTTGGTTCAAATTTTGGTATTCTTCTAGTTTGACATAAAAACAATGGGTGCTATTTTAAACGAAGGTTATGGTTACGGGTTTGTGCTTGGGTTGGGTGCTGCCTTTGCCCTGATGATGGGTATGATCACCAGGGTCTTGTCAAGATTCTTGGGTCAAGTGCAAAATTCAGAAAGATTCTCGACAGCCTCGAGAAATGTCGGTTCAGGGTTGATTGCCTCATCCACAGTTTCTGCCTGGACGTGGCCTGCAACTATATTGAGTAGTGGTACATGGTCTTATTCCCATGGTATCATGGGTGGTTGGGTATATGGGATTGGTGGTACTATCCAAGTGTAAGGCTTTCCTCGATTTATATCAATTCCTCAAAGTCTTATAAAACTAACTTTACGTTTAAAGCACTGGCTTTATCTTTTTAGCACTTCAAATAAAGTTGAGGGCTCCTTCTGCACACACAGTGTCCGAATGTTTTGCTATTCGTTTTGGGAAAGTTGGGCATTGGATCTTGTTGTTATATTGCGCATGCACTAACGTGTTAATCTCATCTCTTTTGCTACTAGGTGGTTCCCAAGCCTTCAGTGCAACTACTGGGATGCATACGGTTGCAGCCAGTTTCTTGTTGCCATTGGGTGTTGTTGTGTATACTGCCCTTGGTGGGTTGAAGGCCACTTTTATTTCTGATTGGATCCACACTGTCATTATCTACATCATCTTGATTGTTGCATCCTACACCATTTACTGCTCTTCCAGCTTTATTGGGTCACCATCCAAGATGTATGACTTGTTAAAGGAGGCGCAAGAGACATTTCCAAGTGCCACTGGCAAGAGTTACTTGTCTTTTAATGACAGGGAGATGATGCTCTTGACATGGTCAGTCATGATTGGTGGGTTGAGTAGTGTGTTTGGTGACCCAGGTTACTCTCAAAGAGCCATTGCCTCTGATGCCAAATCTGTGTTTTGGGGTTATCTAGCTGGAGGGATCTGCTGGTGGATCATCCCAGCTACTCTTGGCTCTTCTGCTGGTTTAGCTTGCAGAGCTTTGTTGAACAACCCAGCCTCTGTTACATATCCAAACGAATTAAGTAGCGAAGAGGTTGGTGCTGGGCTGCCAGTTATCTATGGGTTGGCTGCTATTTTTGGTTCTAGCGGTGCTGCTGCTGGTTTAGTTATGATCTTTATGTCTGTGACTTCGGCATCATCTGCTGAGTTGATTGCATTCTCATCAATTGTTACATATGATGTTTACAGAACTTACATCCAACCAAAGGCCGATGGTAAGCAACTGATTAAAGTTGCACACATGGCTGTTATTGGTTTTGGCTTATTCATGGGTATTCTTTCCACCGTGTTTAATTATGTTGGTGTCACTGCTGGTTGGTTACTAAGTTTCACTGGTATTATTCTATCTCCAGAGGTTGGTGCCATCACTCTTGCATTATTCTGGCCAAAGATGACAAAGCTATCATTGATTATCGGTGCTCCACTAGGTACTATCACTGGTATTGTTTGTTGGATTGGCACTGCATATGTTTACGGTGATCATGTTGTTGATAAGAACACACTAATGATTGGTGAAGCGACATTTATTGGTAATATCACTTCGATTGCCTCACCAGTTATCTACATCGTTATAATTAGTTTGCTCAAGCCAGACCCTGAACCATTTGATTTGAACAGTTACAACAAGATTAGTCTTGCCAATGATTTTGATGCTGCAGAAGAAAAGGCTATTGTTGTGAGTGATGAAGAGAAGAGCATATTAAAAAAACAATCCTGGTGGGCATTGGCAATCAATTTGGTTCTATTATTGGGTGTTTACATCATTCTGCCTGTGGCATTGGATGGTTCCAAATATGAATTTTCAAAGAGCTCTTTTGTTGGTCTTATCATTGTTTTGTTGATTTGGTTAATTGTTGCAGCTTTATTTATTATCATATTCCCACTATGGCAAGGTAGAGACACAATCATGTTTGTGATTAAGGTTATTCTTGGTAAGGAGAAGCCTTTACAATTAGAAATTGAAGATGATGAGCGTCAACTAGAGCATCTTGAAGGTGTTCAAACATCAACCAGTACGGAGAATATTGAATTGATAGAGAGTGCCAAACAATTTGATAATTGATTGATATGGTACTGTTTATTATTTTAGTCTGTTAATTAATTTTAATGATTTATTATATATTGTGTGTTAGACAGTTTTTGTAACGCTTTTTGAGATTATCTGAGCGAGCTCTAATGATTTTTCTTCTTCATATCTTCTTGTAACAACTTGCAAACAAACAGGCAACCCTTTCACTAGTTGAGGGTCATAGTGTTTGATGGACTTTGCATCATCTTCCCCAACAAGAACATACTCTACAGACAAGATATCGATTTCTGGGTCCACTTTGGTAATAGGAACCACTGTAGATGGATAATCCAAAAAATTGATTGGGCATGTGTAACTAAACTACCTTGAGATTCAATATCAAAATCTTGAGGGTTAATTACAACAGATTTCCAGACAGGAGAGACCCATGCATCAACTGGCTTTGATGTGGAAGTTAATGAAGCAGTGGAAGCCCAGTATTCATCGTATTTTCTTTGGGCCTCGATTTTGGTTTTTGCCAGTCCCCAATATTCAAATAGATCCAGCACTGGCAACTCCACATTTGCAAACTCTATAAATTCTCTTAGGATTGATTCGCCTGTTTTGGCACACTCTTGCTTGACTTCTCTTAAACCATCACAACCCAAGACGTCATTCAACTTATTTTTCAAGTAAGTAGAGGACACTGGTGGGTTCCATGTAATAATCTTGTGGCCTTGTTCTTTCAATGACTGTGCGACAATCCCTAAAGCCCTCTTGACGGGTGGATGTGGGTTGACTTCGCCATTGGTGTAAAAGATACCAAAAGTCAGCTTTTGCTGAGCCTTATATGGGGACCACGGGATTCTTGGTACTTTTGGATCTAATAGTCAGGGTTCAGCATCAAAAATAACTTTCATAACTAGTTTGACATCTTCAATGTATCTCCCAGTTGGGCCGACGACTGACGCGACTATATCTTGGTGTTGCAAAGTATTGGTTAGATTTGAAGCTGGCAGTCTTGCAGTGGTTGGTCTGATACCAAAATTGCCATTGAACGAGGAAGGAGTGCGTATAGAACCGCCAATATCAGTAGAAATCCCAACAATAGACCCCTTTGCAGCAATGAGTGCACCTTCACCACCTGAAGACCCACCAGGGGAAAGATTCATGTTGTGTGGGTTCGTTGTTTGGCCAAAAATATTCGACACTGTGTTATCAGCCATCATCCCCATTGGAGTTGTTGTCTTTAGATAGAATACAGCGCCAGCATTGCTCAAGATCTTTGCAATGTCAGAAACCTCTTGTTTTGTTTTTGGTTTGTTGATGTTTGAAACAAACCCAATTGTTGAGTCCATCCCTTCCAGATTGACCTGGTCTTTTAACGAGATTGGGATACCGTGTAATGGGCCTGTTACTTTCCCAGTTTTCTCGAAATAAGCATCTAGTTCTTGAGCTCGTTGCAATGCTTTATCGAAAAAGATTTCTGTGCAGCAGCTCAACAGCTGAGTAGCGAGCGCTGCACGGTGACAATAAGCAGATGTAATTTCATAAGCTGAGAGTTGACCATTGTAAATGAGTGTTTGCAACTCCAGCACGGACTTTGCAGTGATGTCCTGTCTGTTCTTGTTGTGGTGTGATTGAATCAATGTAGGCAATGAATGGCATTTGTTAAACCAGTAGGGATGCTATCGAGATCGAGGATCCACTCTTGGGGATCTTGTCGTAAACAGCCTTTCTCTTCGCAGCAGCGATCTGTTTCCACTACATCTGGATCTGGACCTTGTGGGGATATAATATATATTCTCAGGAACTGGATCTCATGTGCAATATCAAAAGCTTTAATAGCTTTAATAGCATCTAATCTAATAGCATCTAATAGCATCTAATAAGCACTGCTGGTGTTGTGTGTGTGTGTTTTTGGCAACAGATTCCCGCGCAATTCAAAGCAAATGAGGAACCGGAACCCCAAAAAAGAACATTAGTAATCAGATCTACTCTATAACTTTGTCAAGAATTCCGATACGGGGAGTCGAACCCCGGTCTGCTCGGTGAAAGCGAACCGTGCTAGCCGTTACACTATATCGGAGTATTATGGATTTTTGGGTGTCAGGGATTTTGTAGCACCAAAAAAGTCTGGATAGTGTGGAGAAGGGCCGAAAAAATTGGAGAACAGATGGGTTTATCCAGGGGTTGTGGAGGTTAGTGGTGCTGTGGTGGTGCTGTGGGTTCAGTAGTCCATTCTGCTTGTGGAAATTGGTTATATTAACTGGTTTAAAAACTGTGTTGAGTGTTCCTTATTCTCTTCTTCTTCTTCTTCTTCTTCTTCTTCTTCAATTCCAAGAGTGAACAAACAATGAGTACAAGATTGAACGTGAACAACAAGGTGGCCGTTATCACGGGTGGCACACGAGGGCTTGGGCTGTACTGTGCCGAGTCGCTGCTGCTCAACGGTGCAAAAGCCATATACATCACCTCGAGAAAACAGGCTGCTGTCGATGCGGCCATTGTCCATTTGCAAGCGCTTGCCAAAGAGCGCCATCTGCTGGCCAAGATTAGCGGTATCCCTGCCGATGTCTCGAACAAGGCTGGCGTCGACAAGTTTTACCAGTATGTGAGCTCGCAGGAGACACAGGTTGACATCTTGATTGCGAATGCCGGTGCCTCCTGGGGGTCGCCATTGTTGACGCACCCAGAGGATGCGTTTGACAAAGTGCTTGGTTTGAACGTTAAAGGTGTGTTTCTAACTATCCAGGCGTTTGTCCCATTTCTCAAGAAGGCTGGTACCAGAGAGTGCTCTTCCAGAATTCTGATCATGGGCTCCATTGCTGGTATCCGTGCTGATGCGATGGACGGTGGTGCGTATGGATACCTAGCGTCGAAAGCTGGCATCATGCATCTAGGCAAGAGTCTAGCTATTGAGCTGGGTCCGCACAACATCAATGTGAACATGCTTGCACCAGGGTTCTTCCCAACCAAGATGTCGAACGGGTTGTTGTCGCAGTTTGGTACCCAGATGGTCAAGACCAATCCAAAGAAAAGATTGGGTGTCCCACAGGATATCAGAGATATTGTGTTGTTTTACTGTGCAAAGCAGTCTGATTATATCAATGGCTCGGTAATTCCAATTGATGGTGGGAGTAACTTGGGAAATGCTTCTATTGTGCCATCTAAATTATGAATAATAACGTCGTTCTTTTACAATTATGCTATATGTGTATGTGTGTAAATCTTTATTTAAAAAAAAACACAGTCTCTCTCTCTCCTTTAAAAACCATTCACCATTAATTCATCTTCATCAGTATCATCCTCATCACTTTCATTATTAAATGTATCAATCATATTTGTACCAGTGGCGATCAAGCCTCTAATGGCATTGGCAAACCCACCAGCAGGGCGCAACATGTTGAAGGAAGAGTCTGATTTAACAGACGTTGACAGCAATGCAGCATCGTCAGGATTGTTACTGTCTGCTTCCTCCTCTGCTTCCTCCTCTGCTTCTGTTTCTCTATCATCACCATTATCATTATCCTTCTGATGTTGCTTTGTGTTGAATCTTTGTTTCAAACTTCTATTCACTCTTAAAAAGTCATGCAAGTCATCCTCGTCATCATCCTCATCTTCAGAGGACGCATTCACGTTATTGACATAGTTGTCAAAATTGTCCCTCAATTGCTGTGGTAGTTTTAATGTGAATGTACGGTTTATGGCACCATCCTCACCTTCTGAATCATTATCAATTTCCTGGTTCCCAATGTTGAAGTTTGTGTTTAGCAAGTTTGACGTTGCCATTGGGATCGTTCTCAAGTTTCTGACATTGTGGTTGTTGCTTCTGAGCTGGTTGGTTGTTGTTGACAAGTCGCTTTCATAATCACTCTCCTCGGGCTTGATCAATTTGAGCTGGACTGTGTTGTAACTAGCACAGTTATCACATTTCAACCCCAAGATATGGTACTGCGATGATGACTTGGCATTGCAGTCGTTACACGAGATGATACATCTCCAATGACAGTATGGCTCAGGCAAAGGCTGTGATGAAATCTCCATATCAAGCACTCTAAACTGTGCATCCATATTGAGCACCGTTTTCTGACACGTTGGACACTTGTAAGAATGCTTTGAGTAGTCATCATAGCACCCCTGGTGGATAGCATGGCCACAGGACATGAACACGACGGGCTTTGTCGAGGTGAACATGTACTCGCCGCAGATGGGGCAGTCGGACTGTGTCGCACGCTCAATGCACTTGTGGTCGTCCTGCAACTCAATAGAGAGACATGCGTTGCAGCCATAGCAGTGGAAGAAGTCCTGCCCCAAACCGAGGCCTAGGCGACAGATACCGCAGCCGTCGCAGTGGTAAATGTCCTTGTTCTCGTCATTGTCGTAGAGCTTGCACGTTTCGCAAAAGTATAGAGCGAACTGGATCCCGCAGCCGTCGCAAAACTCTGTGGGCTCCTGGACGTGTACGCACTTCATACACATGACGTGGCGAGTGTTTTCTCTGACAAACTTGTGGGTGGACACGGCCTCGTCGTGGCATATTGGGCAGCCAAACCATTTGCGGCAGCGAGGACACTCCATTTTGCAGTTTCGTTGGTAGTGTGGGCATCCGAGCACGTCGAGGTCTTCGTTGTGGTATGTTGGTTGCTGGTCCTGTTCTGTGGTGCTTGCTTCATTATCATCCATTGAGTCAATATCATCCATTGAGTCAATATCGTCATTATCGTCATTGTCATTATCATTATCATTACCAATTTTAGCGTCAATTTCCAAAACCTTGTCACCATTGTCATCCACAAATTGGACCTTGTCATAGTGCGACCCCATCATGAGTCTCTGGACAAGTCTATTCTGTTCCTTTTCGCCAATTGACAAGCTTCTGATTTTCATGATTCGCTGTCTCAGGAACTTTTCATCGTGGAGTTCAACAGCAGATGCGTTCGAAAGGTAGTCGTGGTTCTTAGGATTAGCACCAGTACCACCAGTACCACCACCAGTGCAACACTGGACATGACTAGTTCTTCTTTTTCTTCCGCCTCTTCTTCTCCGTCTGTGCACTCTTGGCTCTTTGTTCTGTGGGATAATCACTTGGTCCAGGAGTGGCACATTCTTTGGCTCAACGGCCGGTGTGATGATTCTTGGTTCATAGTCCTCCTCATCTTCACTAAAGTCAACATTGTTGTCTATAGCCTCGTTGATGGAAGTCTCGAGGACAGAGCGTATTGTCTGGAACCTGTCGAGAGCTGACTGCAGGGAGAAGCCACTTTTCAGGTCCTCGATGAAGTTTGAAATCTGCTCGCGACGGCTGATCTGCTCTGGCAATGCAATAGTGGCATCATGAGCATGGTTATTCTTATTAGCATCAGCATCAGAGCCCCAGAAGCTGGGAATCTTGAAGCCAGTGGTGAAGCGTCCGATGGAGTTGAGGTCCCGTGCGATGGAGGTGTCGCTCTCAGAGTCCGAGTCTGAGCCTGACGTGGAGAGCGTGCCTTCCTCGTTGTACCGCAGTGCCATTCTGCTGTCTGTTCTGGTCCTTTTTTGGCTGCGTTCCAGTGGTTTTCCAGTTGGTTTGCTAATGGTTTGCCAGTGGTTGTGTTCAGTTCAAGTGACAGAGAATTTTTTACAGGCCAACAAAACAAGACAAAACAAAACAAAACAAAAAGTCAACTTCACCAACTTCACCAACTTTTTAACAACTTTTCACCAACTCGAAGACGTGCTCTCTGCTCTGCCAGTCTCATCAGTCTCGTATTCAATCCCACACTCACACTCACACTCACCACAATCACAATGGCCCTCTCAGTCGCAAACTTCGTCAACGTCGACGGCCTCAAAGAAGACCTCCACAGCAGAAACTTCAGGTATGGCCAAGTTTGTTGATATAGGACGACCCCCCCCAATGCATCTAACTAACAACAACACCCTGATTTAGTGTCTATGGCCAATGGTAATCTATTCCCAGCTTTTTGACTGAAGCCTTGTGCGACTGTATACTAACCTTTGTCTTCTTTTTTTTTTAGGAACGGTGTGCTCTGCTTCATTCTCTGTATCGCACTGGGCATCGCCAACATCTTCCACTTCTCAGCCGTCGTGGGCTTCTCCATCGTGTGCATGTAAGTATAACCATTATCGATCTATCTATTATACACACCACTAACGCACCCCCCCTACACAGCGTCCAAGGTGTCGTGCTGCTCTTTGTTGAAGTGCCATTCCTGCTCAAGATCTGCCCAATGAGCGACAACTTCAACATCTTTATCAAGAGATTCAACCAGAACTGGCCAAGAGCAGCCTTCTACGTCGGCATGGCCCTCATACAGTGGCTCTCCATCATCGCACAGGCAACCTCCTTGATTGTGGTTGCCATCTTTTTGACTTTGAGTGCGGTGTTTTACGCATTGGCTGCCTTGAAGCACCAGCAGTTCCAAAACACAAACTCTGCCGTGATCGATCCAACCTCTGAGAACTTCCCTACTGGTGCTATTGTCAGAGAGATCCTGTGATTGTTATTGGGTTATCCTTTTTTCTACTATTAATAATTTTATGATGTCTACCTGTAATGAGATTGATGTGTGTAGCAAAACTGTTCATAAACGCGGTATAAAATAAGATAAAGTATAAAACCCCAGACTTTTCGATGTAACCAACATAGATATAGTGTGTGTGTAAAAAAAAGACTGATATGTAATTGTAATTGTAATTGTAGTTGAAGTTGAAGTGGAACAAAAGATCCTGTCCCGCAGGATTAAAAGCAACATGGAAAGGAGTGACTAAACCTCACAGAATATAGGCATAATAGGCATAATAATAGCAAAAGGAGCAAAAAAAAGGTAACATAACAAAGCGATTGGATTGAGATACTTCAATTGCAATCCAACCATAAAAGTGTAATAATAATAAGAGTAATAATAAGAGTAATAATAAGAGTAAAACCAATAAACCAAAATAATAAAAAAAAAAGTGTGAAAAAACCAATAAAGAAAATAGAATATAAGAGTGAATGATTAAGTGTGTTTGGCATGATAAGGGAATATGATCATATCTGGCGATGGTGGATCTTTCTGAGATGTGCCTTGAGGTTATCACCTCTGTTGAATCTCTTCTCACAGCCCGGCTCATCGCAGACATACGGCTTCTCCGACGAGTGCGATCTCATATGACGCTTCACATGCTCAGGTCTCTGGAAGATGGCATGGCACAGCGGACAGGAATGTATCTTCTTGGGCTTCTTGCCACTCGCGAGTGCCTGCTGCTGCTGCTGCTCGAGCAGGTTTGCAGCCGAGTTCGACTTCACCGCGCGTCTGCGAGGCTTGAGGATGTCAAACTTGGTGATGGCGTGCGGGTCTGTGGGGTCGGTAGGCAGCTTGGTCGTGGCGAGGGATGCGAGGTCGATGGAGCTGTGCGACTTGGAGATGCGCGGGTGCGTCTGTGTCTTTGCGTGCTTGAGCTCTGGGATGCCAGAAAAGTCCATGTCGTCGCACAGAAAAGTGCTTGTGGATGACGAGGCAGAGATGGAGTGGTGCTGGTGCTGGGGTATCCCAGGAGTGGATGGGTTTTCAGCAACAGTCTCAAAAGTTGGCAAAGAGTGCTGTCTCACGGCACCAAGCTTTAAAGATAAGTCATCAGCAGCAGAAAAGATCTTGTTAGTTGAGGCGGTGGTACTAGTACCAGTAGTACTACCAGTACCAGTCAATGTATCTGGGTGCATGAGCATCTGTGGCGAAATTGATGAAAAGTTGCCAGACATGTCCTTCCTGATGGAGGGAGTTTGGAGTGGAGTCATTGTAGGAGACGTCTGGTGAGGTGAGAGGAACGCTGGTGGAGTGTAAAACGGGTTCGTCCCAGCCCCAGGCGCAGGGGATCTCGCCATGCCCATAGTGCTGGAGCCCATAGTGATCACAGAAGCACAGCCGTTCGCATCGAGCGAGAGCCTCGATCTCGTTCTTCTGTGCTTGAGCCTTCTGCTCGCTGTTGTTGGCGTGACGCCCTTCTGGACGGCGGTGTTGATGCTCAGGCAGTGTGTAGGCGAGGTGGAGTTTGTGCCATTTGTGCCATTTGTGCCTGGGGTGGTGTAGATGCTGCTGGCCCCAGCGTGCATTGGTGTGCTGTTCATGTTCATGGACTGGCGTCTGTTTGCACGGCGAGGGGTGTTATAAGACACTGGTGAGGCGATGGAGTTGTCAGAGACGGATGAGGAGATGAAGGAGGATGTGAGCAGTGGGACAGATTCGAGCGAGTACAGCGTGCTGGTGGATGTGGACTCTGGGATGGTGTTAGCTGTGATATCAGTTGTGATATTAGTACTGGCATGGGTACTGGTAGTATTATTAGTACCGATGGAGTTGTTGTGAGTTGAAACAGCCTGGTGGGCATTAAAGTCCATTGGCGGGTAGAGATTAGCCTGTGGTTGTTCCTGACAGAGTGTGGAGTCGCTATTGCGCTGGTGGTGGCTGTATGCCTCGCTCAGCTTTGCCGGGTACTGCAGCTGGTAGTCCTTGTTGAACTGCGGGTCGTTATTCTGGTGCGACACTGGCACGACAAAGTTTGAATCATCCTCCACATCAACGTCGTTGGTGTAGACGAACTGTGCAGCGAGCTCTGTGTTCAGCCCGAGGTGGTGCTCGAGGGTGACTGCACTGTTGAGGCCAGTGGTGGCTGTAGCTGCGGTGGAGTTTGAATTTGAGTTTGAGTTTGAGCTTGATCCCAGCGCAGCAACAGCGTCGTTGTGGAAGTAGAACCCGCTCTGTTTCAGGGGCGACTGTGTGATGAAGGACGGGAAGGTGTTCATGTTGAACGACTGTGAGATTGGAGAGCTCATTGTCTGGTGGTTCTGATGCCAGTAAAGTAAAAACGCGTATTATTTTATTTGATAGCAAAAATGGAAATGGGACAAACCAGAGTCGAGCAGCACCAGAACTTGTTTATTTTGTGATATGGAAGCAACGGATATGGTGGTTCTGTGCGGTGTCAATGTAGCAAGCAACTCCCTTGTTGGATTGGATTGGATTGGATTGGATTGGATCTGGTCCTGGGAGTAAGTAAAAGAAAAAAATGGGTAGTTTTCTTTAAAAGAGCTAAAGATTTCAAAAAAGGGGGATGTGGTGGAGTTCAATAACTAGCAAAAGACGGTGGGGTTCGTTTCCTTTTCTTTCTTCTTGATCCTGCTGGTTTTGGTTTCGTAGCAGAAAGCGTCAGTTTGGGAAACGTTCAAAGTTTTATAAAATTGTAACACAACCCAAATTTTCAGTGCTGCGATCCGGAGACTGGGATGAGACCCGATCGATCTGTTTGTGATGGTCTGGAGGGTCTGGATGGGTCTGGATCACACACCTTTTCAGAATGAATAGAGTTTCTGTTTTACGAGTGGTGGGGGTTACAGAGCATAGATTGCTAGTGATGGCCTACAAAGGATTATTATATTATACTATTATATTATATTATGACATTATTATTATTATTATTATTATTATTATTATTATTATTATTATTATTATTATTA
>JAJLVY010000178.1:0-17425 GCA_030570475.1 Liangdongia dendrica
GTATTGGTTTGGATTCTGCAAATCACCACATTTTAATGTATTACCATTTGCAAAGTAAATAATGTTGTTATTAACAACCACTCTATCACTATTAATATGGTGATCTGAGGCCTTGAGGTCTAGCCTTTTAAAAATCTCTAGGTTGGCGATCTTCTGTGCAAATGACATTGTCAACAGAGTAATTATTTGATCGTGCAAAACGCCTTCTCAATCACTTTTCAGCTTGTTTGATTCAAAATGCTGATGTTTACATTTGAATTATTTTTTAACGATTCCAATTTCAGGGTAAACAATATACCAATACTGGCCCTGTTGCAACACAATTCTACAAATCTTGATCTATATAGTTCGTTCGTATGTACAATTATGATATTTATATGACTATGTAACCCTTTTATTTCATCTTCTTTATGAAGTTGCCCATCTTTATCTGTTCTCTGTTCTTCTTTCTCATTTCTTTTCTAGCCTTCTTAGATGGATCAGCATCAAGTTTCTGTTGTTGTTCTTCTGGAGAGAGTAGAGACCATAGCCATTCTGGATATTCACTGTCTTCTAAAGCAACTGGCTCAGCACCAGACTTCTTCACCTTCAGGTTCAAAACTGTACCAGCAGCACATGATGACTTGATGGCTGGAGAAGCTGCTGCTGTTTCTGGAGTGGCTGTCTTCAATGGGGCAGCATTTCTAAAGTATAGGGAAGTGGAAAAATATCTTCTTGGTGTTAGAGTTATTAATCTGTTCAAACGCAACATTGTGTGTATAAAGGATCGCTTCTATGACGGCTATTGAACTTTTCATGTTCTTCAAGGTGATGTTGATGGTTTTTTTCAATGTGAAAAAATATGTACAGTTGCCCGGATTTTGGAGGGTATAGCGTCCTCATACAATGGAAACGTTGTTTCTACTACAAATATCAAACTAAAATGCCATAATCTATTTTTTTTAACTTTATCACGTCTAGTACGTTGTAACTAATATCAAGCATACAATTTCAACAATTCCATTCATGAAAATATTCCAAGCGAAAGAGAACAATACCTTCGGGCTGAAAACTGTCCAAATGAATAAGTGGAATCTTAGAGCAACGCATGCAACTAATATAAATAATGCACCAAATGTGAAGAATAAGAATTGAATAGTCCATTTCAATTGGTAAACTTGTAAACCTATCAACTTCAAATTGTCTATAGTTTCAAACAAAATTGATAAAGATGCCAAAGACCAGTACAATGGACCTGCAAAGTTAGATATAACCATCAAAATACCAACTGCTCCCATGTTATAGTTGGAAACACCATTGTAAGCATTCGACAAATCTATGTTTGCCAATGAGTTCGTCAACCCAAATGAGTAGAATGTTAATTGTGACAAAATGACAAAGAATAACGACATCAAACCAACTTTAGTTGTTCTGTGAATCTTTTCAAAAGAATCAAAAATAACACTAACTTGGTGTTTGATGATAACAAGTAACCCAAACAATGGAATGTTTGCAACAGATGTTTGGAAAATCAACAACAGTGTGAATAAAGAATGCAAATCTGAAAAGTACCAATAACTAACACCAAACTTCTTTAAAACAAATCTAAATAACAAGCCAACACCAACTAATATGTGAAAGACCTGGGCAACCCCAATAAGACCTTCCTCAGGAGATTCGATATCCATAACGTTCATTGTGTATGTGACAAGTTTCATCAAATAACCTGGGATCTTATCACCGTTTGTCAAACTAGACATTAACTTGAATGATAAGCAGGTACCACCAAGAATGAATGATAATAAAAATGCAACTAAAGGATTCCAAGAGTTTATACCACCATTTTTGATCAAGAATGAATATATGGATAAAGTTATTATAATTAAGGCCCAGTTCACTTCAACATTAGTTTTAAGCCATGCTGAAACTGTATCACCAAGAAATTTTTGACCACTATTGTTCCAACCTCTGAGTATTCTCAACGCGACTAGTAAAATAACACCGTCCACTTTTCTGTGATACATTAGCACAAGTGTGAATAATGAAGCAACCCACCACCAAAATTGGTATTCTTCTTCAACCAAACTGCTCCCAAAAGATGTGATCCCATAAAGAATGCTAAATCCAATATATAGAACGGATTCTATCCCATAAACTTTGGTAACTGCGATTGATAAACAGAGTAACACTAAAAATATCAATCCAATGCCAATGAACATTTGGGTATAGTTATAGTTTGTGGCTTGTTTTGTGAGGTGATCTTGTGTGTCTAACAAATATTCATAGATCTTGGATTCATTATCCAAATCATCAGTATTTAATTCCTCCTTTGTTAGTTTAGTAAACTGGTTGACATTTTCAAGAAGAACATGTCTTCTTTCTTTGTTATTCCACAATGGTAAAAAGTCTTTAATGAAAACACCTAGGTTGTTACAAGGTATTGGTAAATGTAATAAACTTGCAATAGTTGGAACAAGATCAATTTGTTGGATCCTCTTGTAAAACTGATAATCTGAATTTGCTGGCAATGGTGCATCCTGTGTCAGACCTAATTGTTTTAACTTTTTAGATAAAAACACTAATGCAGCTGACGTTTCTCCAGGCGATGACCCACCATGATTCCCAATCTCATTCATACCATGGTCTCCCAAGACAATGAATAGAGTTTTGTCATCGATCTCATTATAAATTTTCTTAATGATCGAATCCATTTCCTTCTGTTTGGTTGGCATAAAGACTGACCTTGGACCACCTTTATGACCAATATGATCAAGACCTAGGTAATGTAGAATTAAACAGTCCCAAGAGTCATCTTTTAATTCTGTATCGATGTGACGAGTAACATTGTTGTCAACTTCAGTAAAGTCTGTAACAAAGAAACTGCTTGTATCTTCAACAGTATCGAAAATTGAAGGGAATAATTTAACCCAGGTATCATCACCAAACATGTGTATCTTCTTATCAGAAAGCTTCAATTGTTTTAACCAACTGTCTTGTTGGCCTAACGTTGATGAAGAATCACCTTCAACCACATTTAACACAGCATCTAAGAAGTTTGGGGTGGATCCTGTAGTGATACCCTTCAATCTTGGTAGCGTCACAGTTGGAGGGTTTGAATATGCGGTAAGTCCCAATGCTTCGCCAGATCTCAATAGCTCTTGAACAAACACCATTGATGATTCTTCTGAAAAGACAAAGTCACTTCGTAAAGCATCAATAACCATCACAATCATCTTGTCAAACTGAGGTTGGAAGTCTCCATCTGTAAACTCGCCATATCCCTGTAGCACCTTCTTTGAAGGAAAGAACCCGGCACAGAAAAGAGATAACCCAGTAATATGAAGTAACAGGAGTATAAAGAAGCTTGCCCAGTTCATTACCTATTGTTTTACTCTTGTACGGCTGTTTTGGTGTCAAAGTAATGCTTACTGTATTTATTTTTCGTGTAATCATTTTTTTAAATTCTGAATGAAAATGTGCAGCCAAATCGTCAAAAATAAGAATTACAGTTTTGGTGACAAATATTATGTTCCGTTTCTTATCTCTTGTTATCCTTTCGACTGTCTTTCGAATGATATAAGTTTTTATTGAAAAGTTTTAAAAGTTACTAATATTAATCATGTTTATTTAAACCATAATCCTTTCCCTATGCATACAAAATAATGTTGTGAATGAAAAAAAAAACCACAAAAGAATAGTAATAAAAAATGTATCTACTGTAACAATTGGTCTCTGTAATGAGGTTGGTTGTTGATAAACTTGGCAGCTCTTCTGTCGTCTCTATCCTTGTGGTGCAATTCGTTCTTCCATACTCTCTTCTTTTCAACTAGAGCAGCTCTGTTCTGAACAGTAGCCAAGTGTCTAGATTCAGCAGCAATGACAGTACCTTGACCTTCAGTCAAAACAGCATCTGGTTTCAAGTTTTGACGGAAATATCTAGCCAAAGCACGGTGGCCAACCTTCAAACCAGATGGCAAGTGTAATTCAACACCATCATCGTAGGAAACATGTTGTGGTAGAGGAACACCAGTCTCGTCTTCAGATTCGCCAGCTTCTTCATCTCCTTCTTCAACATCCTCTTCAACATCTTCCCAGTCTTCATCGGCACCATCAAGAGCTTGATAAGTTGAACTGAAATCGTAAAATTCAGAGATTTCCAATTTTTCATTTTCTGTTTCGTATGGGATTCTGCAGTGGTTCTTGGCTAGCATGTGTGATCTAACAGCTGCTAGAGATCTCCCTTGGTAGTTGCAGCAGAAACAAATATTACCAATACTCATTTTTTCAGAAAAGTACTTGACTAAACCAGGTAGGTCAACCAAGAATTTTCTTTCAGGAATATAGAAACCATGCTTCTTAAACATATGAATTACACAGTCATCAAGTGTTTCAAATGTTTCATTACAGAACATGCATGTTTCTAAAGGAATTTCAACTTTGTTTTTCAGTTTTTCTTGTAATAGTGCTTCCTCTTCTTCTTCTTGTGTCAATTCCTTTGGTTCTTCTTCATCTGGGGTTTCTTCGGCATTGTCGTCTAATGAAACTTGTTCAACTTTTTCTGTGATTTCTTCTGTGGTGTCTTCCTTCTTTTCAACTGGAACTTGCTCACTAGTGTTACTGGATGTGGCAGCAATGCCTTCTTCACCTTGTTGGGCCATAGATTTCAGCATATTTTGCTTAGCAATCTCTAATAGTTTCTTCTTCTTCTCTAATAAAGCTTCTTTTTCTTTTCTTCTTTGCTCAGCTTTTGTGGATTGTTTATTTTTCTTGCCATCTTTCTTTTGTTTCTCTTCTTCTTCTTCCTCAGATAACTTCTTCACTTTCTCATTAAACAGAGTTTCATCAATTGGAGGCAAGTTTGCAACTCTTCTCTTTAGATTATATCTGTGCCATTCTGTCTTCATATGAGCTCTCTGATCCTCAGCAGTAGCGAACTGCAGGTTACATGTATTACAAGTGAACATAGCTGGTATTTTTCTGATTTTTCTCTTAAACTAATCACTGCTATATTTGATTAATGTAAAAAAATTTTTTTTTTTTACAATCAAAAAGCTCATCGGTCAGAGCACATCAATTACGTAATACCAGACACTATATTAATACTAATGATTTAATGATTATTACAAGTGTTATCTGACATTTATATATTTCAACTACTATACAATGAGACATACAGTGCATCTCTGTGAACTGTTAGTGTTTCTTTTTCCTGTTTTGTGCTAGAATTACTCTGCATCTTCTAGTTCTTCAATAGCTTCATAATTCACAGGATCATGAGCATGTCTTAGTGTGTTTCTTTCATTCAATTCTGCCAGAGTTGGCTCTCTGACACGCAAGTTAATAACATCGAAATCAACTTGCTCAACAAGTTGTTTAAGAGATTCGTTGAGTCTGTGTCTCTTCAATTCTGCCTTGTTTTGAACTGGGTTGTAGTAAACAACCTTGTTATCACTGTCAAATCTCAAAGCAACCTCCTTAATGCCTTCATCAACAATAGCGGTGGCTTTCATGTCGTAATCGTTCTTCTTTGTGTACTTGAATCTTGGCTCACCATCGGCGTTTTCAGTTGGGACGTTTTCATTTGTATCTTCAAGCTTTCTCTTCACAACGCCAGCAGATTCCTTATCGGTGGTGTAAAATGACATCCAGTCAGCCTCTTCTAGTTCAATTGGTCTAAAGATAGATGTGCTGTATTCTAGTTTTGACATACCATGGTTACTTGTGGATGCGGACCCAAGGAATCTGATTGTGCTAAATGATTGATCCATTCTTGAAGTATCTGGCAAGAAAGACCACACTTTGACAGCAGTCAAGCCCTTCTTTGATGGATGTTTCAACTTGCTCAAGTCGCTCAATGTTTCAGAGCTCTTTGTAAATGTAGCTTCGATGGCCTTCAATTGAGCAGCAGGACTCTCATCGACATCTTTCTTCTTCTGTTTGACTCTAGCTTCTGTTGTTGGAGCTTGCTTTCTAGAAGCAATGTATTCGGTTCTTCTCAAGAAAGAAACGTTTGGTTGGTTCTTGACAATTCTATCGATACCAGGATCTCTTAATAACACACGGTCATTTGGATGTAGTTCAATATTGTCCGATAGAGCATACAACTTTTTGTCTTCATTCTGAGGGTAAAAAATACCGGGCACATTAATGATATCCACCTCAAGACCTAGATCGCTGTCCACTTCGATAAGGTTGTTGACGTTTTCCTTACGATATAATGATGATAGTAAACTTGAGGATTCAACTTTTTCTTGTGGAGAAACACGATAATTCAACAACTTTGGTGGCATCAAAGGTGCTGGAGGGTCATTCTGGCACCTTATTCTGCAGATATAATCTTGTGATTTAGACATGTCTGATGTTTTTTGCTCGTCTAAAAGCGTTGTCAATATGATCTCTGTATTTATAAATCCAGTTCCAGCCAAGTTGTTGATTTTCATCATCATCCAAAAGTGTTAACCGGAGTTAGTGCCCTGAACAGTTTTATTATTATTATACTACTACGATGGCTAATGAATGAATGAATGAATGAATGAATGACATTAAGAGTGTATGTATGCTTTCAATTATCATCCATAATATTAAGCATCTCTTTGTACCCAGCCCTGGTTCTTTTTCTGGGTGGTTCATGACTTGTTTGTTTTTTTATATTCGTATCAATTTTATCATTTTCGTTCTCTTTATTTAACAATTTCAACAACTTGGAGTTCAACTCATTATTGCCATAGCTAATCTGTGTTGCCTTTAGAGAGTTCACATCATTGTCATCATCATAATCAACCATACCATCTCCATTGCCAGCTTCGTTACTGTCGATATGGGTTGGTGCAGTTTCATAACTATCAAGTTGGGAAGTTGAAGCTCTGCCCACAAGTCTTCCAAACTCAATTTTTCTCTTGTTTCTAATTGGAGATGGCAATTTAGGCAGTGGTTTAGCCTCTGTTGTTGTATGTGGCAATTCTATATCTTGTAATTTCGGTAGTTGTTGTTGTTCTTCAGTTTGTTCTTCAGTTTGTTCTTCAGTTTCAACCTCTATCAATTGTCTAATGGATGTTTTAATGTTTGCCAACTTTGGGCAGTAAATGCACCAGTCTCTTTGATTAATATTGCAAATCTCCTCTTTTTGGAAGATCCCAAAGAGGTATGTTAATGACACAATGGGTATGTTCTTCTGTTTGCAAAATTGAATTTTTTTCTTTGTTGAGTTGATGTTTGTCATATTTGGCTTTTCCTCCCTGTTGCTAAACAATGATGGAAATCTTTTAAATAATTGGTTTTGTTTTGGGATATTTAAGATTTTGATATTGATAATCATGATATCTCTTTCCATGTTCAATGTATCATGCAATTTGAACCCCAATAAGTTAATTAGTTTGGAAACGTGTAAAAGTTCAATACCTGAGAATCCTGTTGTTGTGACATTCAAACTTGGAATGCTCGATGACAATGGGTGATAAAATGGTTTTCCCCATTGATCATCCATTAACTCTTTATAATGCAAAGATCTTTCGATAAACCATTCAGTCATGATCTTGAGATGTGATTGGTAATATTCATTTGGAATTTGGGACTTATCGAATGATGAAGGAATAATAATGTATGATGCGTCCTCAATATTATCCACAACTTCACCACTGTGTGACTTGATGACTTTGTTTAGAGTTGATGTTTGTGTTTCTGTGAATAGTTTGATATTTAACTTCAAGTTTTGGAATAGTGTTGATTTAATATCACTCTGTATGATTGACTTTGTTCTTGCCAATGTGAATTCTCCACCAACAGTTGGAGTCTCTTGTCTTTGGATTTCAGTGTTGTTGTTCTTGTTGTTGTTGTTGTCGTCGTCATCATCTTGGTCATCCCATGAAGTTGTTTGTTTGAAAGAATTTACTTTCAGCACATTATTCCCGTTATTATTCAGACTCATGACTGAACTCCAAATCTTTGGATTTTTCTTTATATTCTCTTCTAATTTAACAGTAGTTGTGCTGCTGCCAGTAATACTAGAATTAGTAGTAGCAGAAGTATTAGCAGCACCATTGTTCTGTTGATTGGCTTTCTTTCTTCTGACTTTAGCCAATTCATTCCACACAAGACAGCTATTTTTCCCTATATCTTGAATGTTTAAAACTTTTTCAATGTTATAATATTTGAATTCCAAAGCAGTATTTCGTTTTATGGAATCCAACACCCAGCTAGGATGAATGATTGGGATACGCCATCTTTTAGCGGTTTCATATCTTCTCCCTGATTTCTCATTAGTTAGCAAGCATGAGCTTGACTCTGTCAAGGTCTCTGAAACTTCACCCCCATTCAACTTGATGAGCTCACTCATTTTCTGTTTATCCTCTGCATTCACAACACCATCACTCAATACTCTTGACAAGCAAACAGATACTGCTTCAAACACGGGCAGAGCGTAATGATGGAAGTTGAAAGCATTAGGGTCCTTTGAGTCCTCATTGTTTATCCATTTTGAATGCATTTCAAAGATCGCGGATGGCTTGATAAACTGGATGTCATATCTATTCTTAGCGCAGAATCTGTACTTTTCGGTGTCTCTATCACCTACTATCAGAACAGTGACGTCTGAGGTCAGGTTGCTTGAGTGTGAGCCGCCCATGGCTTTAACTTTTGATGCAATCTCAGCCTAAAAGATGTTAGTAATATTTCTGGCACATTCTCCAAAATTCAATGATTCCTACCCTCACATCACCAGGAACAGAAGTTGAGCAAAACTTTATATTCTGGAACGGCTTTGACATTTATTATATTATATGATTGTTTTATTGTTTTGTTGTTTTGTTGTTTTGTTCCAGTTCTTTACTTTTCTGTTTTGTTTTGATGTGATTTTTAGATGTCTTGATTTTCATGTCATTATAATTGTGTCAATAAAGTATCACCAAAACATGCATGTAGGTTTAGAAAGAGACAAAGAGCTGTTAACGTCAACTAAATGGTGGATAAAGGATTGAAGGTCTATTAAAAATATGGTGTAGATATAAGTATATCTTATATAATATACTTTTCATGTTTTGAGACCTTTTAAGTAAAAAAAATAAAAAAAAATAATAATAATAGAAAAAGCTGAATCAGTGCAATTATAAATGTTGGTTTGTTAAGCTTTTAGAATCAGAAATTCATGTGAGAACAAAATTGAATGATTTTGGGATCTATAGTGTCTTAATTATATTGTAGAATATAGTGAGTTGTTTGTTTGTTTGTGTGTGTTTTTATGTTTGTTTTGAATTTTGAATTTTGGCATACATTTCACTTTAATTGTCATTGGTCATTGGTGCCTCCAATTATCTCAACTATATCAATGTCACAGATGTGCGGAACTTGGGCTAGTCATTTGCGGTGCGTTTGTGACGATTGATATCATTGATATCAATGATATTGGGTATATGGGTATATGGGTATAGGGGATGTACAGTAGTTGTTGTTGTTTACGTTTACGTTTTCGTTTGCATTGTTCTTTAGCTGCAGAAAACAAGTACAAGTATCCATGACATGACTGAACCTAATTATTAATTATTACAGGGAAGGAAAGAAGTGGAGCTGTTTTCGGTGATGTCGCTTGTGTGCACACCACACCATATTCTTTGGGAAAGTGTCACTTATTTCTCTTGTTGTCTATTGTGAACATCCATGTAAGGTACATGTCTCTACTTTTTGAATTATCTGGATAACCTTGGCGATGCCGATGGAGTTGCAAGGGTTGCTTTCGGTTATTTGTCAAGCAATGGGGGCAGTTTCAGTTTAGTGTTGACAGTTTGGTGTTGCAATTGCCTTTTCAGTCATCACCTTGTATTCATTCCACAACAAGTCATGCTTTGTTCTTTTTGCGAGTCTTTTGTAGGGGAGTAGTAGATTGTGTTCTGTTAGGCACCAATGAGAGACAGGACATGCTTGGTGTTTTGAGCAAGATTAAGAGCCCAAACGGTTTAAGACACGGTACAGCACCGTCCAGCTGCTGGTCCAGCTGGTCCAGCTGTACCGTCGACCGTGAACCGTGAACCGACCCTCCCCCCCCAAAATAAAAAAAAAGTAACCAAATAAATAAAAATACAATTATTGATTATTGATTATTGATTAGGTGTGGTGTGGTTGGGACGGAATAGGATATGGGAAAAGGGGGATATGGATGATGGACCTAATCTTCATCCAAGTAGTTAATGCATGTGAATGTTAACCATTACATTTAAAATATTATTTGTTGTCATTTTCATTTTGATCACGAATCCGAGAGTGAAAACCGTGTGTCAATCAATTAAGAGAAGATGTCCAGTAGACAGTGATTAATCAGAAGACACTGGTGGGCAGTTCCCATGATATGTCTTCTTTACTCGCTAGGCATTGGTGTTCTCTCCTGATATTCTGATATTCTGAGGTTGTAACTTGTAACTTGTAAGATGATTTGCCATTTGACACATAGTGCTCTGCGTTTCTCAGTCATTTCTTTCTCAAAAAGGCCAAGGCACAGATAGCGCCAAAGCACAGACAGGGCAGAGAACAGACAGGCACAGGCAGCAGAGGGCACAGGGCACAGGCAGCACAAGACGGAAGGAGTTTGCCGACAACATAACCACAACATAACCACAACATAACCACAACATAACCAACACCTCCCTCTTTGTAGTATCGTAGTACGACACTTTTCAAAATTGTTGATGACCATTGCCGCCATTGACCAGCACACCCCCCCAACCTCCCAACATCAACCCCATAGCTTACAATTCCAGCACTGTGATTTGTCCCTCCCAGGTGTCCATGAGGTACCCCTTTGTGCCATGCCATCCATCCACCTGTGCCACTGGGCAGCACCCGCAGCTGGCCAAACGTCAATGTGCTCCGGCTGAAAGGGAAGTGCAGTTTGACACAAGTTTGGATGGTGCAGTATTGTGATGAATAAGGCATATAAATACAGATAAATACAGATAAATACACATAAATACATATAAACACATTATAGTACATATGTGCACAGCATCAATGCGCCAGATGTGCAAAGTGCTGCGCATACCATTTTGTGGAGTCATGTCTAGTCTGTCTGTCTAGTCTGGCAGCAACCACTGAAAAACACTATTATGATTTATACATTCGTGCTACACTCCTCTGTGTTTGCCAACGGGACCTCACCTCGTCTCTTGTATCTGCCTCTATTGATATATTGATATTATATCTATCCATAGATTGACTGATTGATTGATTGTATTCTGCTGATAAAAAAAACACTACCGACATCAAATACACAAATACACTCATCCTCCACGCTCACCAATCAAACTTCCTTTCAAACTGGCCAGAAATCCCATTTCAGTATAAATACCAATCCAGATTCCCATAGAGCCGCTGGTCTAGTCTGGGGTAAAAGTCACCCAGAGTCACCCAGAGTCACCCAGAGTCACATCACCAAACACATCACCAAACACTAAATGGTGCAGAAGAAGAACAACACAAAGCTCATCAAGACAGCTGGCAACAGCGGCCTCACAAGAACATCACAGGCCTGTGACCGCTGCCGGATAAAGAAAATCAAGTGCGATGGCAAGATCCCCAGCTGCTCAAACTGCCTCGCAATAGGCTACAACTGTCAGACCTCCGACAAGCTCACCAGAAGAGCTTTCCCAAGGGGATACACTGAGAACCTGGAGAAGAACTTGATCTCCCTCCAGAACGAGAACGCAAAGCTCATCACAGAGCTCGACCTCTTGAAGAAGCAGCAGCAGCAGCAGCAGCTCACCGCTGGCACTGGCTCCAACAATAACAATAACAACCACAACCACAACCACAACCATCTTCTCGAGAAGTCCCCTTCTCTTGACACTGCCGTCAATAACAATGCCGTGGGCGGCAATTCACATATCAACTCTTCTACCTCCAACATCAATAATAATAATAATAATAATAACAGTTCCAATACTGATGGTCTCCAGGCAGATGTACCAGTCGACCCTCTAGACCACTCTGGCATCGACTTTCTAAGAGAAGGCTTGTCCCAAAACTTTTTCAGATTCGACAACTACGTTGAGAATGACAACTATGTGGGCTTGAACTCACTAAACGTCCTCTTCAACGACATCCTCCTCAACTTCAAGCTCGACCCCATCGAAGAGCTCAAGTTCCCAGTCGTTGACTTTACAAACATTTACGACTTCCTGCTAAACAAGTTCCTCCTCAAGTTCCCTTCAAAGTCAAACTTGGACTTGCTCATCTCAAACCACTTTGAAAACTTGAACTTGATCCCCATACTCGACGAGGACACCTTCTTCAACTTATACAAGAACGTGTTCAACTCCATCGACAACAAGACGGAAAACCTCGTGAACCTCCTCAGCCAGGCCATGGAGGTGCAAAACACTCAGCAGGATGAAAACCTCATCTTTATCACAAACTTGATCCTCATCATCCAGCTAAACTGCTCCATCTTCAACCTCCACGAAATCCACAAGCTCATGACAACCTTAAACCTCCACGCAAACATGTCCATCCCAAAGTTCCAGACTATCCTGCTATACTTGTACCTGTTCCACAACAAGAACTGCTACAAGAACACCGTCATCAACCTCACAAACTTGGCACACTCCGCAGTATTGAACTTGGGCCTGCACCTAAACTACAACAACTTGAAACAGAACCCTAACGAACTCCAACTATCTAAAGATGAAAAGTTCAAACTCCATGCAGTTAGACTAAAACTCTACTGGAGTTTCTACATATTGTCCACAATCTCTGCCATAACATTTGGCTTGCCTCAGGTTGGCTTCTTTGCCAGATTTGAAGTACCAAAGCTAAATACAATCCTCAATGCAAACCAAAACTTGAAGAACTGCATCCTCTTGATTCAGCTATTGCACCAAATGGAGGACATTAACATCATGGCTATCAGTGAGGAGCCGCAGCAGCTAAGCGAGGTTGACCATGCCTTGATCAACTGGAGAAAAGAGCTAAAGTTGCAAAACTTGTTCCACAAGATCCCAATTGGCGATATCCCAAATGAAACTTCTGCTGGTAATGGTGGTGGTGGTACTGGTGGTGGTACTGGTGGTACTGATACGGATACTGGTACTGCAACAAATGGCCGTGTTAAGAAGAAGCTCAAAAGATCCAAGATTATGGGCTCGCAAGAGGAGGTGCACAAGATCCAACTAAACTTGTTTTACTTGTATTTCAGATTGTTGATCCATCTCAGATCCGCCTACTCGTGCCAAAGCATCAACCAGTCTGACTACATCTTGTCAAACATATCCAGAGAGTTCTTGGCCTACATCATCTTGTTGGACTCCAAAAAGGAACTCAACAACCTAAACAACTTTGAGTTCCACTTGATCCCAGTCAACTTCTTGAAGATCATCTTGGTCGCAATGCTAAACTTGACCAAAATCTCAAAAGACTTTAACAAGAATGGCGCCTTGTTCAACGACTCTAACCGCATCATCGTCAAGACCCTCAAGATCATCAAGAACAGATACCCAGAAAACTATATCATGTTCAAAGAACTCGTCGGCTTCATCAAGAGCGAGTTCCAGCTCCCAGGCACATCATCATCATTATCATCATCATCATTATCATCATCATCATTATCATTATCATTATCATCATCCACAGACGACAAGTTCCAGGCCCAAGGCTACGACTCCCTCACCCTCAAGCCCCTCCAGAATGCCGCCCCACAGAGCTCGATCCGCGACTCCAGCACCAACACCAACACCAACAGCCTGGGCTCCCTGTTTGGCGACTCGAACCTCAACGCCTTGCGCGCAAACACAACAGGCCATGGGCCAGAGGGCGGCTCCTCCATCAGCTCGACGACAAGCTCCAACCTCACATACTCGTCCTTTGGCGACAATGCCCAGCGCAAATACTCGACACAGTCTGCTCCTGGACAGCCATCCACACTGGGCGGAAATATCCAGGGCACTACTACTACTACTACTAATGGTACTAATGGTACTAGTGGTACTGCAGAGTCTGACACTTCTATTGAGGACCTGAATGACATTACAAGCAACTTTGACTTGCTGTTTGACTGGAACTCGACGTTGAAGGACGACCCATACTCAAGATCCAAGAGCGCTAGTGTGTTTGAGTCAAGACTGAATGCAGCGAACAACGCTGGTGTTGGTTCTGCCGCTTCGACTACATCTGCCGCTCCTGCAATACAATCTGGTGCTGTTAACGCTTATGATCTAAGCTACATTATCCAGAAATGAGCTATATTTTTTATTATCACCATTATTTATCCATATTCCTATTTAAAGAGCTTTCCAGAGCTTCTACCATTATTATTATTATTATTATTATTATTATACTCTTGTTTTGTTGCTGCTATTTATTGTTCCCTTACTTGATGTGTTTTTACTCTTATTATTTAAATGAAAGGTGCTGTGTGTCATATATATACTGTTACACACTACAGCTCTATGATTATATGAATTTTGTTGTTTATTTCATAGTTTAAATAGTAGTCATTATCATTAGTTTGGAAGAGAATTCTCTTCCTTCCTTTCTTTCTTTTCAATCATGGTGAATATCAAAAGCCAACTTCTTCACAACTTTATCCTTCTGGACACCGCTCTCAGAATACGTTCTCTTGAGCGGCTTGTCACACAGCGCCTGCATCTCATCCTCCTGCGCAAAGCTAACATATCTCACACGGTCCTTTCTTGGTGGTGTCACATAGCTTGGAATCACCACAGCATCGCCCCTCCACACCGAGTCCAGCTGGAACAGGTTCTTGCCCTTCTGCGGCAAGTACTGTATGAACCCCTGGTACTCTCTGATATCCAGCTCGCCCAGCGCCCGTCTCTTCACGCGCTTCGTAGAGCCCACTTGCGGGTCCCTGTTCTCTGTATCCTGCGTGTCGTTCTCAGCGTCCTCGAGCTTCACGCTCGCGAGGCACATCTCTGTGGAGTAGTCCTTTGGGTCGCTGAATATCACAAAGTCTGGCTTGCCCTGTGTGCTCAGCACTGGCTGTGGAGCCTGCTGTGGAGCTGGCACTGGCGACTTGCGTGGTGACGTGGATGAGGAGCGGTAGTACCTGGTCTTGAGGGGCTTTGTAGGAGATAACCGTATGTTGGAGTCTTTGGAGGATAGTGCCTTTCTGGCTGAGGATGATGATGGGGAGTACATGGTGGTGGTTGGTGGTTGGTGGTTCGACGCGTTCAGTGCTCTGACTTGTTGCTGGGATCTGAGTGCTGTGGTGGAGAGAAGAGCTGGTTTAAATAATATCACTCCTTCACAAAGTGTCCGTAACGCGTAGCTACACGTCTCGGTATTTTGTTTACTTTTTCAGCGTTGTTGATGCAGCCGTCTCATCGAAGCAGACACACGTCTCAAAAGTTTTCAAAGGGAGGAAGAACGAGAGGAAGAGAGAGAGAGAGTAGTGTGTCTGTATAGTTGCATGAAGTGCACGGCTATTATCCACAGCAGTCTCTACAACGAACGAGCGAATGCCACTAAAAGACCAACGCGATGACACCCTTTTCAACACACTATTTAGCCTAAAAGGAACTCTACAGCAAAGAGTGCATGATGCAGATAAATGAAATGGTTGAATAGAAAAAGAAACACAAGCATATAGAACTAGACAGTGCTGCTGTACTCTGGTGGATAATCAACGCCCCGAATCCTGGCCTTGTTGGCCCACGAGTATGCTGGAGTGAACCCGTTCCCATTCCCATTCCCAGTGGCACTAGTAGTGATGGTAGTAGTGTATGCCGGTGGCTCACTGTACAGATACGCGTCATGGTCCATGATGGTGACCGGCAATTCCAACTGTAGTTGAAAACTCTCTCCAGGTGGATCGGTTGAGGGTAGGTCTTCAAACAAATTGGTGATGGCTTTGGAAAGTCTGGTTGTTAATGTGTTGCATTCACGGTCTGGTGGTGCCTGTTCCTGGCGCAGCTGTCCTGGTGCTCGAACATTAGGTTCATCCTCAGAATAGTTATCAGAACATGTACCTAATACACCTTGGTCAGTTGTACACCGCTTCATTTCCGCAGCTGTGATGCTTGGTAAGATCACCTTGACTGTGACTTTCAAATAATACCTGATCCTCAAACCACTCTGCGGATTCAAAGACTTGAAGCTTGCCAGACTGCAAATCATACCATTGGGCATTCGAAGAGATGGGAAAGATATCACAAGTTCGGAATCAACCATCTGGCTGACATTCTTATTACTCAAAACAGCACTGTTGTATGTCCTGTAAGAAGACCGGCCACCTGGTCTATTCTGATCAATCAAATCACACTGGATCTTTTGGTACAAAATCACATTTACAAACTCGACAAAACACTTTTTGGCATGAATACTCGTGAGCACCAACTCCATAGTAAACCGCTCACCAAATTTTGACCAGCCCGTAGATGCAATCACTGAGTATCGAAACAATCCTCGTGTAATACCAGCACGAGCGGTCCTGAATGACTTGCTCAACCCTTGAATATTTAACAAGCACCGCACAAACTTGACTGGCCTGCAAACAACCGGCTTCTTCACGTCTCCAAGAAACACCTGTAACTCATACCGAAAGGAACCATAAACAGTGTCAACAGACTCCTGGGTCATGGCATCAATTTCAAACAGAAACGGGAAAATGTAATCACCAGAAACAAACCTCAGCGTCTCGTTGTCAAAGACATAACACTCGTTCAAAACTTCAACATTGTCAAACCTCTTGTCGTCAGTGGACTGTTTAACAATATATGTGACATGTGTCTCTGTGCCAATCAACTTGATCTTTACTTGTGGGATTTTGACTGAACCTTTCTTGATCTGTAGACGGTAGTAGCCTCGAAGCATGCTGGGCGGCGCATCAAACCTCTCTTCAACTTGCAAGCCTTGCAAGTAGACAACATTGTCAACCAACTCTAAGGAGTGCTTCGCCTTTTCAAACAGTGAGAACATGGAGAGAACTCAAGAACAACAAATGGTGTATTTCGGCGGTTAATTAAAACTCATCAATCCAATTCTTCAATGGGGGCTGTTTAAAGTTTCAATAAATCTGTTGATCCAAAAACCCAACATCAAAACAGAATAAAACAGAAAGCAGAAGTGAAGCAGTACGAACTAGGATGAGACAGAGAATAGGGAGGGGGGCACTGTAGTTAGTTAGTATATCTGTGATAACACCACACGACATATGCCCCCATCTGTTTGTTATTGTTGTTAGACGGAAACATGCATGCATCCATCATGTTGGATGCTGGAAAGGCCTCTTTCTCTTTCAAAGTGAACACAATGGCACTAGCCACTAGCCTATCAATATTTCAAGAAACCATAGAGATAAACCTTCACACAGCAAGGTCAATTGCATTCATAAACAGCTGATTTTTTTTTCACAATATCTTGATGTATTATAAACCAAAAAATAAAAATTTCAAAAAATAGCGCAGCCAGGTTTCGATCCTGGGACATCAGGGTTATGAGCCCTGCGCGCTTC
>JAJLVY010000179.1:0-17399 GCA_030570475.1 Liangdongia dendrica
TAGTAGTAGTAGTGCTTATACAACCTCGTGCGAATACACCTATATTTTTTTTGGTTACTGGAATTATTTCTTTCCTACACACTCAGTGGCCCTTTAAAATCGTATTATACGT
Source organism: Liangdongia dendrica (assembly GCA_030570475.1). Taxonomy (NCBI): domain Eukaryota; kingdom Fungi; phylum Ascomycota; class Saccharomycetes; order Phaffomycetales; family Wickerhamomycetaceae; genus Liangdongia; species Liangdongia dendrica. Next base: position 113 of record JAJLVY010000179.1, read on the forward strand.
TGTCTGGAATTTGTATATTGACATTAGTTTGACTATATATTTAATATCTACAATATATTTCCCTTATTCGGTAAGTTTCCTAGTTCGGCATATTTTTGATCTTTTTTTTTATGTTAAAAAAATTTTTGAGCTCATCGCATTAAAGCTGTAGTTCTAAGACTAGTGATACAAAGCTGGTATTCCAATCGTATATCATGACAGATAAATCACAAATCAAAATCAGATTCTTCACCAGAGAAGAAGAAACTGGTCTACAGGTTGACGACACTCCTCTTTACGTCCCAATCGCTCTAAAGAGATATGGTCTTTCAGAAATCATCAACCACTTGCTAGGTAATGAATCTAGCCCAACCCCATTTGAATTCTTGATCAATGGGACCCTTCTGCGTACATCTCTTGAAGAGTACTTGACTGCCAACGGTTTGTCTAGTGAAGCATTCTTGAGTTTGGAATACACAAAAGCTGTTCTACCACCTTCTTTTCTTGGATCCTTCAACAATGAAGACTGGGTTTCAAGTTTAGATGCTGCCAACAACAAGATACTAAGTGGGTCATACGATGGTATTGTCAGAACCTGGGATATGTCTGGTAAGGTTGATACCCAATTTTCTGGTCACTCTGGTGCCATCAAAGCTGTGAAGTGGGTTTCTGATACTAGAGTTGTGTCTGGTGGTAACGACCGTCAAGTCAGACTATGGAAAGTGAAACAAGAGACATCTCCACTAGAAGGTGATGATGAGCCAGAAACTGGTAAAACTCTAGCTATTTTGGAGGGTCACAAGGCCCCTGTTTTGGGCTTGGCTGTCCATGGTAACAGAATTCTATCTGCATCTGCAGACCACACCATTGGTCTATGGTCCACAAACTACAAAGAAATGACCAATATTGATCCAACTGCTGATCCAACTAACAGTGTCACATCTACTGCTGCTAAGAAAAGAAGAAAATTGGCACATGCAGACGCTTCTGTTAGAAGAAAAGCACCTCTATCCTTCTTGGAATCCCACTCTCAGCCAGTTGAAGACTTGTTGTTTGCTCCAAATGACTCTTCCGTTGCATACTCCGTCTCTCAAGATCACACTATTAAGACCTGGGATCTGGTAACATGCAGAAACGTTGATACCAAGACCACTTGGTTCTCATTGCTATCCATTGCTGCCTTGCCCAAACTAAACCTATTGGCTTGCGGTTCCTCAGCTAGACACATCACCTTGCATGACCCAAGAGATGGTACTAAGATCACACAATCACAGTTGAATGGCCACAAGAACTTTGTGGTGTCGCTGGATAACTGTCCTGATAACGACTACATGCTTGTCTCTGGTTCCCACGACGGTACTGTCAAGATTTGGGATATCAGATCTGAAAAGCCATTGCATACTATAACCAGAGAGTCTCAGGCTCCAAAGGGTAAGGATGAAGTCTTTAGCGTTGTGTGGGACAAGATCGGTATTATCAGTGGTGGTGAAGACAAAAAGATCCAAATTAACAAGGGCACTGAGTTGACTAAATAAAATAAAACTAGATAGCTAGGTTACCTGCTCTATAGATTTGTAACGGTAATAATATGTACATTATTAATTTCTTATGACGTTGTATGTTTGACAGGCATGGTGTATCAATAACATTAATTAGCGTAGTATTTTACTTGAGTGCATATGAATAATTGCGTATATCGAAAAAAAACTCGTTATTTGTATTCTCAAAACTGTTTCTATTCTTTTACGCGTATACTCCAATTTATAATGATATTGATGATAATTGAATACTTCACAGCTCATCTTTGAATAATTTGGCATTATTTTGGGATCCTGCTGGATATATCACAATATAGTTGATAATAAGGTCACCAAATTCTTCAGCTCCATCCAAAATAGGCATACCTTTACCCTTGATCACTTCAACATCACCATGCATGACAACCTCGCCTGTCTTTCTTGAAAGAGTGAGATTAGCATCTTTATCCAGTGATTCAATATCCCTACTCCAACCACCAAGCAATGCTTCTTTCAATGTCAAAACTTCAGTACGGTATAAGTTGTTAAATCTGCGACGATAACCCATGTTTTCACGGTTACGTTCTCTCAACCTTATCAACAAATCACCAGTATCCCAATCCGGACTCTGGTCACCTTCCTTTTGCAACTTGTGTACAAAGTTTCTTGGTGTTCCTGGTTCAACGTAGAAGCTATATTTCCTAGCAGCCCTATGAACACCATGGCCATGGCACTGCTTGCATTCATTAGTGATGACTTGACCTTTACCATCACACTTCTCACAAGTACTCTGGAATTGCTGGAACATCCCTGGGCCAAACTGCCTCTTGAAAATCTTAATACCATGACCACTACATTCAGGGCATGTATGCTTCTTGCCGTCTGAGGAGCCTGTTCCTGAGCATTTGGGACACAGGTTTTGCATCTCAATACCGAAATCATACTGTGTGCCAGTGAAAAAATCTTTCAAGCTCAAATCAACCTCCGCCGTAGAATCATGGCCCCTCTGTCTACCTCTATGCTGCTGCTGTCTCCCACGGCCAAAAAACTCTGCAAAAGGGTCAAACCCACCACCTCCACCACCATGATGGCCACCTCCACCGTTCTTCAAACCCTCATGTCCATATGCATCATAAATCTTTCTCTTTTCGGAGTCACTGAGGATTTCGTATGCGTCACCAACTTCAATGAACTTGTGATGCACCTCATCATCTCCTGGGTTCTTGTCTGGGTGGTACTTTTTGGAAAGTGCTCTGTATGCGGACTTGATTTCCTTCTCTGTAGCGCCCTTAGAGATGCCCAGGACTTTGTAGTAGTCCTCCTGTGCGAACACAGACGCCACTATAAAGCATCCCATCAGCAATAAAAGTCCCAATTGCATTCTGTGTGCTGTCTCCTCCGTTTGGCTGATTGTTGATTGTTGTTTGTTGATTGATTGTCTGCGGTTTTCTCAAAAAAATCCACGTAGCTACTTTGCATCACCATTACCGGAAACGGAAGGTGAAAAAACTGACAGCTTTTCTCGAAGGCGATGGGCTGAACTGAGCTGAGCTGAAAAACGTATGCTCAGAAGACTCTTCAGGAGACTCACGATGTCAAGACCGAAGGATGTGATTGTCATTGTGGGAACCACAGGTGTCGGGAAGTCGCAGGTGTGTGTTTTGTTAAACTGAACCATTTCCTCTTTAACTACTAACATTTAGTTTTAGTTCAGCATCGAAGTTGCGAAAAAATTCAACGGTGAAGTCATCAATGCAGACTCTATGCAGATGTACAAAGGTGCGGATATCATCACTAACAAGCACCCTATGGATGAACGAGACGGTGTTCCTCACCATGTGATGAACCATATTGACTGGAACGAGGAGTACTTTATCCATAGGTTTGAAAAAGAAGCTATGGACACAATCAAGGATATCCATAATAGGGGGAAAATTCCAATAATAGTTGGTGGAACTCACTACTATCTTAACTCACTATTATTCACAAACAAAACCATCAAGAATGACGACGCTAAAGATGCTGCAGTTGATGATGCCAATGACAAACTCACAGACGCACAAAAGAAAATATTGGACTCACCACCAGATATACTCTTTGCACAGCTACAAAAGTATGACCCAGTAGTTGCTCAAAAGTTTCATCCTCATGATGTGAGACGTGTGAGGCGTGCTCTGGAAATCTTTTTTATCACGAATAAAAGGGCTAGTGAACATTACAATCAACAGGTGCAAGAGGACCAGGTACACTCTGCACTAAGATTCAACACATTGGTGTTTTGGGTGTATGCACAGAAGCCAGTTCTGGACAAGCGTCTGGACGATAGAGTTGACAAAATGCTGGTAAATGGTGGTTTAGATGAAATCAATGAGTTGTATAATTACTACTCAGCTCAAGATGTCAAGCCTGATTGTGAAAGAGGGGTGTTCCAGGTGATTGGGTTCAAAGAGTTTTTACCATGGCTGGAGGATGGTAAGCAAGATGATGTCAAACTGAAACAAAGCATTATTGATATGAAATCTAGAACGAGGCAATACGCTAAGAAGCAGATCAAGTGGATCAAGGGCCTATTAGCGACAGATCTAGCAAAAGAATCCAAACATGGATATGAGCATGGTGGTAAGCTATACGTCTTAAATGCCACTGATTTATCATTTTGGAAAGAAAATGTTAATCAAAGAGGGTTGTTTATCACTAAGAGTTTCCTTGGTGATAATAAAGACACTGAAATTCCACAAACGCCCGAAGGTTTGGAAAACTTACTACCACAGGAAGCTAATTTACAAAAGTCTACTGAGTTAGATACTTCACAATGGAAGCATTACACGTGTGATAAGTGTTGTGATAAAGATAATACGCCCCTGGTTGTCGTTGGTGAAGACCGTTGGAATGCTCACCTGAAGAGTAAAAGACACAAATCTAATCTAAATAGAGGAAAGAGAAAAAGAGATTACGAAGAATGGATGAAAAAGCAAAAGTTGGAGCAAACTCCTGCAAAAACTGAAAGTTAAATGAAGTTTTGATTGATGCTTTTTGTATATAACATTACTTAATTAAATTTAATATCAGATCCTGGTTTCCACATATCACCAACAGTAGGTCTAGATCTTGCTGATTTGGCCTTTGGAGCAACCAAAGGTTGTGATTGCGGGTGTGATGTGTTTAAATTAGAACCTGAAGTGGCAGAAGATGATGATGCTGATGCTGATGCTGATGATGGTGTACCAGCTCTAGATGAAGGTCTTGAAGATCCTAATCTTAACTGGGAAAACTTCTGGTTTAACTCCACTTCCAGGTCTCTTGCTTCAACTCTTCTCTCGTAAACAAACTCATCAGCATCATTTACAATCTTGTTGCAGTTCGTGATGAAATCATTGTAAAATGCCAACCCTTGGGTCATGTTTTGTAGCAAATCTTGGTAATCAGTGTACACGTCATTCAAATTCTGAATAGCACGCTCACGTTCTTGATCCTTGGATTGAATGTTCTTTAGTCTCAAGAATTCTTTGTTCTGTTCATCAATCTTGTCTTCAAGCTCTTTTTGACTTCTCTTTTGATCTTCGATCCATTTGATGTCTTTATTAAAATTCTTGATGTGCTTTTCATAAACAGGTTCAAATGTATTGGAATCGATTTTGATATCTTTGGAAGTGGCTTGTAAAGTTTTATACTCTGAAACAATTTTTGGTAATACATTGTATTGCATAGATTTAATCTCCACAGTCTCCATAAAATTATCGCGTTCAACTTCCAATTTGTGAACCCTCTTCAAAGATTCTTTCAAATTCAAGATACTTCTCTTAATGGATGGATCCAGACTTGTACTCTTCGAATTTGGCAATGCCTGAAGAATTTGAGCTTTATGTGAACCCAATAATTTCAATGGCTCTTCTATGTTATAATACTGTTGTCTCACAACCTCATCACCTTGTTTTGCTTGTTTCAAATATGATTCCATCTCGCTTATTTTTCTTAATAAATCTTCCGCGGCAACTTCAGATGTTGCTCTTGTCCAATGTTTTGAACCTTGCTTAGCACGAAGCAATGAGTCCTCTTCCGATTCGATTCTCAATCTTTCTTTAGCACCATTCAAAAGTCTTTCCCCTTCCATTGATAACTTTTGGATATCATCCAAACTCTTCTTCAATGTCGTTACACCACCATGCGCTCTGACTTGTTGTGAGTGATCTAAAACACTCTGAGGAATATCAACAGGTTCATCGATCGATTCTATGGACGCTGGTAACCCTCTCTCGCTGATATGTCTTTGCAAAATAGTAGTTAATGCCTTAACTGGTGCAAATATGTGAGTATTCACGTATGTCTCTTGTCTCTCACGGAATGCCTGTGCACTTTGAATGACATAAAATGGCAATAGATCTTTAAATAACTGATTCCCAAATTTTTCAGTCCTTAGTGACTCATATGGATTTTCAATATCACTAATATCCATATCTTTCAGCACTGAAGCTTTAGAAATCGGTGCTAGCGTTGTTGGGATTTCCTGTAGGTAAATTAAATCGTTATCCTTTTCTGCTCTCTTCAAGGTAGTTTCAACAACTTGTTTCAATCCTTGATAATCTTGGTTAACTGTTTGACTAACAAACTTCAAGTTTGATGACACTTGATTCAAAATTCTGTTGGCCCTTTCTAATCTAGCAACCTCTTCACCATATTTAGAACTGGATACAGCAACAACTGAAGAACGGTATTGTGAAACAGCCTCGAAATGTGCACGCTTGACAGTGATATGGTTAACCCATTCGCTTCTCAAGCCCTCACTCTTATTTGATATATCCAGTGTCTTTCTATAATATTCTGCAACTTGTACAGCTAATCTTGCAACCAATGAATCCTTTAGTTTATCGGCGGTTGCCTTTTGCCAAAACACTTCTTGAGCTTGTGCTAAGCATAATAATTCCAAAGTATCAACGGTCCCCTTTTGTAAATCCAATGGTAATTTCAATGAATCTTCCTGTGCAGCCAATTTATTGATGTATTTAAAATAAGTAGCAGCGTATTGGAAGTATAGACATGCCTTCTTCAATCCATCATCGGTAGAGCGGTCTTGATTGACAGTCCATTGCGTGTAAAGGGCCCCAATATTATAAATGATGTTTATTTTCTCAAATAAAATGGATTTATGCTTTACAGGGCCAGTTATATTGTATCCCAGAGTACCAAACCATGGAAACTCTACAACATCTTTTGGAAACTTTGATTCAAGGGTGGATAAGTGAATATAATATCTAAAAAAAAAAAAATTAGTTGCAAACCAGTTATTCCTGCAATGATTAAACATACCTTTTTAAGAATACCAAATCCTGAGCACTAACTTCAAGCTCTAAAGTGTCATTTCTTAGCGTATCCACTTCTTGAATGTCTTCTTCAAAAACAGTTGGAGTTTGATAATACTCCTTTGAAATGATGTCTCTTAATTCCCTCCCAAACTCAATCCGTTGTGTCTTCCTATAAGGCACAAACAATAAATTATCACTCATCTGGTAAATATAATGTGTGATAATTAAAATGTTTTACTCTTGCTATTTTGTAAAAAGTGTTTATACTTTTATAAAAAAAAAAAGGTAAACAAACCCTCGGTTTAGCACTTCCGAGAATTGAGATGCGGTGCCTAACAACTTTTGATCAATAATATTACCAATTACATTACTACAAAATACAGTGTATCTATCTATCATCAGTTGTTTATTATGCTGCTCTTTTCAACTCTAGTAAAGTCTCTTGGTTCTTGTGTTGAGCACTAACAACTTCATTGACAGATTCCTGGAGACAATCAATTCTAGTTTTGATTGCTATCCTTTCATTATGATGAAGCACTTCAAATGTTGACAACTTGATGTTATTGTGTTGTAGCTCCTCCACAAGTTGTTCAGATTCAGCTGTCAGGGTTTCAAACTCAGTCATGAATTGTTCAATTGTGTTTGTGACCTGTTCTTGTAGCGTGCTTGAGTCATCCACTAGCTTCTGCAGTTGTGTGGCAGCAGTATTGTATTCCTCTGGTGTCAATGCAAATTTCTCTGTGTTTGTAGTAGTAACTGTATACTTTGATATAAATTCCTTTTGGTAGGTTTCAAAATCTGTAGGGTTCAGAAGCTGTTCCATTTCTTTTTGTACTTTGGAACGAGATTCATCATCCAGGTCCTTTATCAGTGCAACCCCTTGTAAATTGTGTATCTTTGCATAATCAGACCTCATTAACTTAATGATCTCAGTACCCACTTGTTTGCTAATCGTATCATCATATTTGAACGTTGGAATCACTTCGATATATGGTACAGGCAGTTGTTTTTGAACAGCCTGTGATCTTCTCAGTAATTCTCTTTCATGTTCTTTCTTCTCTTCAAGCTGTGATTGTCTTTCTCGTTCACCTTCATCTTCAACCAAAGTCACTTTTGGTTTCAAGCTTTCCACGATTTCATCTTCTTCCTCATCTGGGTCTAATATGTCAAAGTCATTTTTTGGTGGTGGTAAGTTTGCAAATCTTGCACGTATTATGGACTTCAAATCTGATTTGACTTTACGTCTTTTCTTTTGTGGAGCAGCAGCTTCCTGTTCTGTGGTATGCACTTGTTTGATGTTTGGTTTTAGTTGTGTTGTTGGTTCAAGTTGTACTTTCGTTTCGTGAAGCTCCATATCTTTATCTTTATCTTCATCACCATCACCATCACCAGTAGTTAATAGTGCAGATTGTTGAGCCTTTTGGTGTTCAATTTTGATCAAATTTTCATTAATCTTGTCATCATGGGCAACATGTTTATTTCTCTGTGCGATAGCTTTTGCATAAGCTTCTTCATCTTCTTTCACAAACTTGTTCAATTCTTGCTCGTTGAACTTTGGTTCAGATAACACCAATTCGGCCTTTTTTGAATCCTCTTTTGTTATAAGGGCATCCTTCTCTAAACTAGTCTTTTGGGAAGATTGGTCATGTTTACGTTTTTCACCTTGCTTTTTAGACTTGTTGTCTTCTTTGAGGCCCACTCTTTTCACGCTATGTTCAAAAGATTTCAATCTATGGATATTTTCTTCATCCTCTTCAGTAGTGTCGTAAAATCCAGCAACTGGTTTATGCTCATATGCCACATCAGCATTATAATCCATTTGAGTAGCATATTTTTTCTTTGATGCACTCAACTTGGAATTGATACCAGCAGCCTTCAACTCACGTCTCTTTTGTAGTTGGGAGGTACGTTTCGATTCAAGCAAGTCTCTTTCTCTAGCCTTACGGGTGGCCTTTTTACCCTTTGTGTTGGCTAATCTCGCCTTTGCCTCCGCCAACATTTCCTGGTCGTACTCATCCAAGTCGACAGTGTCAGGTTTTGCCTCTCTGTTTTCAGCATTTAAATTGACATCACCAATCTGCAAATCTGGAGATGCCCCAACAGCCTGCAAGGCTTCGGCACCAGGCCCACTGAATGACAAGTCTGTTCCAGTTTCTGTAGCGCCACTGTGTTCAGCATCCTCGAGCAGTCTCTGGTAACGCTCAATACACTGCGTGCCCGTTCTACCAAGACTCTCCGCTATGGTTCTCCATTGATTTGGCATCAATCTTGTCAGGTTCAACAATTTCTCATCCTCGTCGAGCGTCCAGTCCTTCTTTCGTATCCGAGGGTCTAGGAATTCGTTCCAGCGGGCCTTTACTTGTTTGGCGCTTCTTCTGGCGAACAAGGAGGCCACTCTTGACCATTGGTTCAAACCATACTTTGAGACGGCAGCCTTTAAGACTTGGTCTAAAAAAAAAAAAATAGGTTAGTCTTCGATCCAAAACCAAACCAGGTTGATTAATATTTACCTTCTGTGTTACTCCAGGCACCGCCTTTCGAGTATATGGGAGCCATGGTTTAATAATACAGTTCTGTTATATTTTAGCTCTATAGTGTATTTAATAATAATAATAATAATAATAATAATAATAATAATAATCTGCTAACGAAATAAATAGCATCGTGTTACCCTGTCTCTTTATATTTGTTTTCCCTCTTAAAGAATCGATCCTGGAACTTTAACATTGTGAATTCCGACTACTTCCGTTTATTTCCGACCCGACCAAATACTTTCCTCGGAATTGAAAATTTTCGGGTAAAAAAAAAATGAGTCAAGAAGCTGCCAAATAAAAATAATAGTGTGCGAACCAAGAAAATGGCGTTGCCAATGGCTACGTCAAAAATTATAGAGTGGTATTATTATTATTATTATTATTATTATAAAACACAAAACACACACAGCTAAAACTATAGACATCTTTATTTCTTTATATATCATATTTATTTCATATTTATTTCACTTTTCAGTTCACCTTCAGATTCCCATGGATAACAAATGTCATGCAAGACACACTGCTCAACTACACTACAGACTTCAACAACCACATACAGCTCGAGATCTTTGAGAAGCAGCTCATCTACAAGTTTCTGATCAACCACGTCAACTCCCTTATAATAACGACCTACGGTATTGACGAGGACTTGGTGCGGTACAATGAATTCTCGATGAATCTGTTCAAACGGGTTGGGCTAACACTACCAGATTACCAAAAACTGATAATACTAATGATACGGTACTTGAATGACAAGCGCACGGGGGAGCTGCCCTTGAAGCAGTCGACTCTGGCAATACTTATGACGATACTGAATGATGAGCTTAAGATGAACAACTGGTGCAAAATCACGGGGATGGGCTTGGAACAATTGGTTATTTTGAAGCAGCATCTCCATTTTGAAAACACTGTTATCACTAATGATGAGATTAATGAATTGAATTTACAAATGAAGACACTGATATATAAGACTTTTCATATAACTTGAGGTCCTGATATACATGTATATGAATTATTATATGGATATATTTATGGCATGGTTTGTAGGATTTAGATTATATAGCTAGCTACATTGGTTGAAACATTATGAGAATGCATATATTTATTCTATATAAACCCTGTATCTGTATCTATTAAGATTGTCACACACACACACACACAATCCAACTTGACGAAAAATCATTATCATTAAACACACCATCTGTCATATAATCAATTGCCATTACTTTTCCTAGCCCTTTCGAGAATACTCTCCAAATCACCCCCAGAGCTGAGCAGCTTTTCACGGTTTCTCTTACACGTCAGTGTATCGCTATGTCTCTTCAACGCATCCTTTCTTGCAAATCCCTTCCCACACAACTCACACACATGCGGCAGCACTGGCAAGTGTGCCCTCTGGTGTCTTCTCAAATCAGAGGAGCGGCGGAACGACAGGGTGCAGTCCTCGCACACAAACGGTTTCTCTGGGTTCAATGGGCTCTTGGATCCTCTGTTGAGTGATGTCGATGGGTGTAATATGTTGGTCGTGGTACCAGTGGTACCAGTGGTACCAGCGGTACCAGTTGTGCCAGTTGTGTTGTTGGTGGTGTTGGAGGATGCTATGGAGGATAATGATTGGGGAGTATTGCCATTCGTGCCGTGGCTGTTTGAAGGTGTGTTGTGATTGTTGTGATTGTGATTGTGACTGTTATTAAGGTTATTAAGGTTATTAGTAAGGGAACCCGGCGTGCCAATAGTATTGATTGTATTAGATGTAGAGACTGTTGTAGTATTTGTATTTGGGGAACTCACATTTGACTTTAGATCCTGACTGAATGAAGTCCACGATGCATTAGTGGATGTGGTAAAGTTGGACAGGTTGTCAAAGTAGTTGAGGTCGAATGTTGGATAGTGCGAGACATTCCTTATATTTGTGAGATGTGACTCTGATGAAAGAAAGTTCAGTACCTTATCTGTGCCAATATCGTCTGTGTTGTTGTTGTCGTTGTTGTTGGGATTATTCTCATCGTTGCCTCCATTTGTATGATTTTGACTGTTGTTGCCTTGTTGGCCTGCAGCTCTGTTCAGTGGGGCGCTGGCGTACTGTATCCTCTTGAGCAGCTCCAGTATTGTAGGGTCGATCTGGTTATTGATGGATGTAGCAACGATGGCTTCAGCAGCAGCTCTCAGGAACTTGCGGTCCTCATCCTCCTCCTCTTCTAAGCCAGTAGCAGATGGAGTGTCTGGGTTGGTGATGGGAGTGGTGGCCTCCCTGTTCACCAGGCTATTTATGCTGATATTGTTTGGCATAGCACCTGTTGATCTATTCCTGTGAACTGTGTAAGGGCACCCACCCACTTTCTTTTGTTTGGTTTTGTCTGCTTTTTCGTTAGGCTCAGGCTCAGGCTCAGGCTCCACGGGTTAAACCACCAAGAACAAAAACTATTATAGTGCCAAACTGACTGACTGTGAAAGGCTGTGGAACTCAAACAGCAAAACGGCACCACACTTGAGTATTTATAAAATGCAAATGCCCGTCCTGATTTCCAAATAAATCGAAATTAGTCCTCCAAGTCGCAGTCGCAGTCGCAGTCGCAGTCGCAGTTGAAAGCCTGAGTTGAGTGTCTGTCCAAGTCAAGTCGAAGTGCCAAAGCAATCAGCAAGCCAACTAAAACGCACCTTAGATGTATTGCGCCTTTCCGTGCTGTAAATGTTATTGTTGGTAAGACACTCAGCCGGATCCACAGTTTGCAACTCTGGCTTTTGCTTTCAATAGCAGTCAACCGAGAAACAGGAACACAGGAACAGCAAGGGGAACCTCTTTTGGAATTATATCACAACCAGCAGAGCAAGCGTTGTGGTGCTCGTCAAAGCTGTGCTTCTTTCTTTCTTTCTTTCTTTTTTTGGAAGGGGTGGGGAGTGTGCCTGATTGTATTAAAGGCAGCACCTGGGACCTGAAAGCAAAGCAAAGCAAAGCAAAGTATGTTTCACAAATCTCCAGTTATTTAAAAAAGAAGAAAAGAATGGGAACCACTAGGGAGATGAATATTGTTTTTGTTCTTCTGTTCCTTCTCCTCTGTTCACTTCGTTTCCAAAGACACTCCTCACTTTCACTGTGTCTTTTTTTTATGAAGGCCTGGATCAACAGTCAACTGTAAAACAATAAAACAATAAAACAATAAAACAATAAAAAACAATAAAACAGGAATATAACAGGAGAGTAGCAACACTAAAAAAAAAATGAAAATAAAGCAGCAATCCTTTTAGCAGAAGTAACTCTTTGTAGCAGCCTTCCTTATCAAGCAGCGTAGCACGGGTCTATATAGCAAAACACCCTTTCGAAACTCGAAACCCCAGCGCTCTGACACTCCCGAGTGCGAGTAGCGAGCATTAATACACCAAAATGCTGCAGCGAGCGATAGTGTCAAATCACGTGAGTTGTACACGTCCGGCCTGCATATCTGGTGCCTGTGTTGCGCGTACCGGAGTGCTAGCCACAAAGTGTCGTCGTGCAGCGTTGTGTGAGAAAGGAGCAAAAAGCGGTGCCTGTCCAGGGTTTGGTGGGTTTGGTGGGTGCAAGGCGTGACTGTCTCCATCCCAGGACGTAGATCTCGTCGCACACTCCAGCTCGTATCGCAGCAGTTGTTCCTGCTCCGAACGCACTGCTGCAACCCTCTTTTCCAGCAGTGGCGCACAGCGCTGCTGCTGCTCCTCTCCAGATCCAAATCCAACATTGTCTCCCTGTGGGCAGCGTAATATCTTGAATCGTTGTCCCATTCCATTATTATTGTTTCCAGTCTGCAGCAACCGTTGCACTCGTATCCGGACTCGCCAATGGGGCTAAAATGTCGTGCTTGTGCGCCCGTTCTCTTTTGGGATCTCGATCAAGAGCTGAAGCTTCTTCTTCTTTCATTATGCGTGATCATGCACAGGGTGCGTGCGTTCAAAATCATATCTTTTGACACTTGAATCGGGGGTGGGTGTTTTAACAGCAGGAAAAAGCAGTGTTTCATACAAATTAAGAAATGAAAATATAGTTTTGATATGATATATACTATCATGTGTGTAGAATATTAATATATATTATGGAGATTGATCATTTGTGAAACCAGAAAAGTTTTCAGGTACTCAAATCAAGTTTAACAAACGACTTACAATTATTGCTCCAGTCATAAAGAAAAACAAAAACCTTTCGCCAAATTTTTTTTTTGATTTACCGTTAAACTACTACTGCTTGAGTACTGAAAGCAATCAAGAACTGAAGATATATCACCCCTTATGGTTTAAATTGGAATTAGGATGCTCTTCTCAAAAAATGCTTTTTTTCTTAAAAACTAAACACCTTGATCAGTAATAATAACACATCAGTTCGGTGATTACAATCACAAAAAAAAAAAAAAATAAAACAAAACACACACACACACAACGATTTAGCCTAGAAAATGATTATATATTCCATATTTATATATTTGTAAATTCTTTAAATTCTTTTTACTGTTTTTCTTATATGCCCAATAAACAGCACAATTACACGGCTAGAGGTCATATGGATTCATCATTATAGAAATAAACTACGCATAATCCAAGGAAACACATGTATTACATTTCATGAAAACAAGATCACACACACACACACACACACAATTAACTCTTCTTTTCTTTGTTAAGCTTAACAAGTACCCTTGAAAGTGGTGTGCTCATTTTCACCATGTTCCTTCAATTCTTGTGATAACTCAACACTATCTTGTGCACCACTAGCAACTAAAGACAACAAATCATAGATATAATCAACTTTCTTAGAGTGGTCTGTAGTCTGGACTGCTTGAGAGTAATATTCAGTACACTTCATCAAGGTTTCAGTGACACCTTCAATATCAGTAATCAATTTGAACAACAAGTCGTCAGTCAACTCACATCTAACGACAACTCTCAAGATTTCAATACTATCTTCAGTTGGTGGAAGAGGATAGTTTGGAATGATCCAGCCCTTCTTACGCAACAAGGCTGAGACCAAAGATTGTGGAATATTTGAGTACTGCTTCTTGAAAGTGTCTCTAAACTTGAAGGCAACAACAGGCAAACCTTTGTTGAAAAACAAATCTGGCTTGTCAATATTTTTAATATTTTCAGCAACATCTGCAGAATCAAACTTGAAGACACCAAGTGGTCTATGGATGTTGGAAACACATTCATAGTATTGGGATTTTTCCAAGTAACTTGACAACAATCTGGCATTTCTCAAAGACTTGTGTTGGGTCTTTTTGTAGCCTTCGAACCCCAAGTGCAAGAAATTAAAGTATTGATGAATCGATTGGAAACCAGGTCTTGAAAAGTTTAGATTGTAACTTTCTTCAACTCCCCCAAGGTATCTCAACTTAAAGATCAATTCTTTTGGTAAATGGCTCTCGTCTCTCCAAATGATCCAACCCAACCCAGCAGTAGTCAGCCCAAACTTGTGTCCTGAGGTGTTGATACTAACCACACGTTTGATACGGAAATCCCATTCTAAATCTGGGTACAAGAAAGGTGCAATGAACCCACCAGAAGCACCATCAACGTGGATTGGAACGTTAATCCCCGTGGTTTGCTCCACTTTATCCAAAATAGCAGACACCCCAGCAACATCTTCAAAGCCACCAGTATAGGTAGAACCCATAATGATAAAGACACCAATGGTGTTTTCATCAACGTTCTCCTCAATTTTGGTCAAGTCCAAAACATGGTGAGATTCTTCGGTAACGGGAATCAATCTAGCCTCAACATCAAAGTATCTAGCAAACTTCTCCAGGGCAACTTGGGCATTGGAACCCATCAATATGTTTGGATTTGAGGCATCCAGACCCTGCTCTCTTCTCTTTGCCTGCCACTTCTTTTTCATTGCTAACCCGCCAAGCATGATGGCCTCGGAAGAACCAGTGGTTGCAGTACCCAATGGCTTCAAGGACTTGTCAATGTCACCCACAGAGCCATTCCACATCTTTCCAAGGATCGAAACATTGCGCTGTGTCAGGTCAATCAGTGTTGGATACTCATCCGCATCCGCAAGGTTCTTAACCAAGTTTTCAGAAACCAATAAACGGGCCTTGTCCACTGTAAAGGTGTTGACAAAGGAGGCCAGGTTCAGTGTTGGGTTACCGTCCAAGTTCATTTCATTGTGGATCAGATCGTACGTCAATTCCTCAGAAAGGCCGTGTCTGGAGACTTCGTACTTGTTTTGCGAAACAAAGTCTGGTTCACGGTGGTGGTATCCAGCTGGGAGGTGGTAGTGCGAATTGCTTAGCACTGTGTCATGTAGCTTCTCACCATCAATCGTCTTTGTCAACATTGCACTCTGATATTAGTTGTTGTTGTAGTAGTTAGTGGTAGTAGTAGTAGTAGTAGTGGTTATGGAACAAATGTGGATTTGAAACATTCTGAATTTATACAATTAGACAAGCACAACACCAGATTTTATGACAGCTGCACATCCCCATCAACCCCAACCCCATCAACCCCAACCCCAAACCAACATGAAAATCAAAACCACATGGATCAGCAGAGATGGTCAATGACAGCAAAAATAGTAGGAGCAGATGATGGGACTGATACAGCTGATGCATATGATATTTATACAACAGTTTTCTACAGATAGATTATTGATTATTCAATACCACACCATCTTTTATTTATTAGGGAAACGGTTGTATTTAAAATCGACAAAAAATGCACCAAAATAAAAGACAAAAACACACAGGAATGTATCATAAAAGTTTGCTTGGTCTTTAATATATTAAAATAAACATACACATTTTAGAGAGTCTGCTTATTCGACTTCAGCTTCAAAGTTTTCACCTTCAATCAAATCTGGAATTTCTTCGTCACCTTCAGCCTTGGAAGCTTCAGCACCAGAAGCAGCAGAAGCAGCTTGCTTGCTTTGCAATTGAGCAGCCAATTGGCTCAAGATTTCCAAGTTTTCAGCACCCAATTGTGGAATGATACCTGGCAATAGTTCAGTGATTTCCTTCTGTTGTGGGATACCGTAGAAACCATAAGTGTTGTGTTGAGGAGCACTTTGGACACCAACTCTGTTGAAGTGCAAGACCTTACCGTCATCTCTGAAGAAGTTGGCTTCTTCAACACCGTCCAAGGTTTGGACGTTCAACTTTTGTAGGGTAGCTTGTAGCTTGGAGTCATCAGCGATTGGCTTGGAAGCTGGTCTCTTGGCCTTTCTTCTGACACCACCGACTTTGGAGTTACCTTGCTTTTGCAACTTGGCTAGCTTTTCTTGATCAATTGGCATTTTTGTATGATGTGTTGGGATAATATATCTGGTAAATTGTCCGCTTCGTTTTGAACAAACTTTTCACTTTTTTTTTTCAACGTCGACGCAAAAAATCCACAACGTGTGTCCCGAACCGGAATATAAATGGTGTTGGGATGTTTTATAGAGTATAAAGCATCAACACTAATTTATAATATAGAAAGAGAAAGAGAGAGAGATATCGATATCAGCAGCTACAAGTATTGTTATCCAGCAGTCGATAATATTATTTCGCAATTATATAAACCAACAGCCAAACAAATCCAAATCCCTCTTTTCAACAATAACAAGTTATGCTTTAATGAGAAATTTAATCTTGCTTCAAGGTGGATTCGAAAGCACCCTTGGATGGCTTACCCTTACCTTGAGTCTTCTTGGAGCCCAACTTTTCAGCAGCAAAGACCTTAGCGTATGGGTTCAATCTCAACAAAACTTGCTTGTTCTTCAATGGGTTCTTCTTCAAAACGTGAGTACGCTTTTGAGTTGGTTGACCAGCTGGTCTAACAACAGATTGGATTTCAGAAGAGTTGATGATTCTGGTAATGTCAGAGTTGGAGACAATGTTGGATGGCAAAGAGTAACCAGACTTGGCAGAAGCAACAGAGTCGGAACCCCAGACAGCGTCCAACTTGGCGAAAGCACCGGCAGTCCAGATAACGAATCTACCAATGTGAGCAC
>JAJLVY010000180.1:0-17353 GCA_030570475.1 Liangdongia dendrica
TCATCATCATCATCATCATCATCATCATCATCATCATCATCATCATCATCATCATTATAGTCATTATTATAGTCATTATTGTAATAATCATCCTCACCAGCATCACCATCATCGAAAAACACTTCTTGCGCTGGTGTATGAGACGCAAGCTGTATCTTAATTGGCGATAGCACACTAGCACGCTGTTCAGCAACCATTGCCTTCTGTGGAGTTCGCGTGGAGACGAGTGATCTGTTCACACTCGCTGGATCTTGTGGTGGCTCTGTGGATACAGCCTGGCCAGCATTGACTGGCGTGTGCGGTATGTCGTCTGCCAGACTGTTGCTGTTGTAGTCCAATGGCAGTGGTTCTGGTGTGTGTCCATTGTGGTGTTCTGTCTGCTGGGTAGACTGGGTTGACTGGGTTGACTGTGTTGTCTGTGTTGACTGAGTAGAGTGAGGGATGCTGAACACAATCTCCTGGGTAGCCAGTCTTCTGGAGTGGGCCCCACGGAGTCTGCTTTCCTTTCTTGCTGCTCTGTCGCTGAAGCTCATAGCTGTTTCTTCTGTTTCTTCTGTTTCTTCTTCTGTCTCTTCTGTTTCTTGACTGACTGACTTTTCGTGTCTTTTTCAACGCGTCCTCTTTTACTCCATTAAGCAACTTGAAGCTGAAAAGCTGATCTTTCTGGACTGACAAACTCTTTGGATTCTTTTGATCTTCTTCTACACTTTCAACTCGTTCTCTTCAACTCGTTCTCTCAGACTTGTTCTCTCAGACTGCTCCTCAAGTGCTCCAGACTCTGCTACCCACTCACACAATGGCCTCCCTCAAAATCACAAAGAGACAATCGCTGCTGCTATCAGCCGTGGCCGGTGTCATCATCGCTGGTAGTCTCATCTACACAACTTTCCCTCACCTCTTCAGCTCAAAGGGTGCTGACGATGCTGCTGACGATGCTGCTGAAGACGCTTCTGAAGATGCTTCCGAAGATGCTGAAGCTCAAGCTGAAGATGAGGATGACTGAGTCATCTCTCGAGATAAGCTTCTCACTACAAACACCCCCTGTCCTGTCTAAATATCTTTAATCCCTATAAACAATACACTGTTATACTGTTATATTATATATATATATATCCTCTACTATTAGTAAATATCTACCTCCCATCTCTATACTTTTTCAAGGCCCGCTCAAATATGGCCCTCGTGAGCCCAAGCTCTTCATCGTGGATATGCACAAACTGCACGCCTAGCGTCTCCACGTCGCGATTCCGTGTCTCGTCGTCAAACAGCAGCACGTCACAAAACTCAACATCCTCATAAAGCTCTCCCAGCCCAGACTTGATATGGTTCTTTTTTGAAAACGTACCGAATTGCAAGTTGCTGAAATAATTGATTGCAGGCTCGCCGTTCAAGTACAGCATCTTTAACATCTTTCTCGCAAGGGCTGAAAAGAAAAGAAAACAAAGAGGGAGTGTGTTAGTTATCCAATCAGATCACAATGTTTAAATGAAGTCACATGTGACAATCTTACCTGGTGCGCATGTCCTGCTGGCTGCAATAATCACAACATTATTCTCCCGCAGCTCAGCAAAGATGGACGCAACGTCCTTGTAAAACGAAAGTCTGTACCCGTACTTGTCAACCAAAACAGCATTATCAGTGGTCTTTATGGGTGCTGAGATATGGGTGTCACACCAGCACTAATTATAATTAATTGTGGTTAGTATTATTTGATTCTGTTGACTTGTTGATTGATTTAATCATTTTATCATACAGCTTAAGAAAAAGAATGTGTTAGATATAACTTTCAACCAGCTACCTTTCAGACGCACATACGCCATAGTGTATAATCTAGATCAAAGACTGCCACTTTTGGATACTTCACAGTCATTTTGATTCAACTTGTTGTTGCATTGTGTTTTAATATTTCATTTTATTTCATTTTTTTTGCCAAAATGAAATCACCACATTTCAAAACTTTGTATTGCCTTCACTCCACAGTCCATTCCATTCCATTAAGCAACTGGGACTGGGGAAATTAACTGGTTAACATGAGATTTAAAGGCCAGTGTTTCCACTTTTTAAAGTCCCTTTTTTTTAACTCGGGTATATATCACATGATATATATATCTATAAAATGCTTAATAGATTAGCCAATCCAACTGCAAAAGATCTGAAACCTTTCATATATATATATAATCTTTTAGTAATTCAATTAATCTTATTTTGAATCCATTAATCCCATTATTTATGAACTATTTATGGAGATATTTTCATGTTCTTTTTTTTTACAACTAATTAATGTCATTGCTATCTTATAGCATAACTTGACTGTTTTATCTCAATTAACTTATTAGTCTGATTAACTTTAACTGAGTGATCCTTTAAAATCGAGTAAATTTGATGTATGTTTGGTCAACCTCAAGTTCAACAAAACAGCTCCAATTTTTCTCCTTATTGTTTCCAAAACTTGTTCAATTTTTCTAATTTAAAATTGACCCAAACTTGCCCCAAATTGCCTTAAATTGTCTTGAAAACAACATAATTACACTTATATTGAACAGTTACAGCGTTATATACAAAAAGAAATCTTCCAATTGAACAAATACTTCTTCTTTTACCTGTTTTTATTAATCTTACACTGCACTGCATGATCTTGCATACATCATAATTAAACTGTGACAATGCAATGCTAATTTATAGAATACAGAACTGAACTGAATATAAAAGATGTCCAGAAATAAAATCATCTTGTCATACCATACGTTTAAATCTTCTAAGGTATTTTAGTAGGTTAAAGCATAACTACTACAACTACTATTAATTCACACTCTCTTCTAGTCAATACTTAATCCTCTTTATTTAAACCCTAGTTTCTCTGCAAATGATTTCTACTCTTTCAAAATTGGAGTTTAAAAGGTAGATAACCACAACACAAACATCGTATGATAATAATAAAGCACAGCAAATACACAGTAGTCAACCAGTCTCTTTGCATTATAATTGTATATCTCTCCACTGATGTATGTTGGCTGGACCAAAAAATTTTTTATGCGTCAAAAATTAGCCAACAAGCCGTATAAAGATTGAATTGTATTATTTAAAAATTAAGAATTAAGAACAAAATGGATGAAGAATTGTATGAAACTCATAGTTTAAACTGATGTTACTACATTAGAAAAAAAATAAACTAACATTTTGTTTTCGTTTTTTTCCAGACAGCTTTCAGCTTCAACTCTAGCTGCTCTAATGGAGTTCAAGCGTGAAGAAGAACAACGCAGAGAAGAATTCAGCAAACTATACGACAATGCCGAGAAGCAGTTTGATGAGAATAAAGAAGTGAAGGAAAAGGGCATGGACCTCTTCCAAGAGGATTGGCAATTGTCTCAATTCTGGTACAGCGACAAAACTTCCAACATTCTGGCTGATGAACTGCTCGATGGCTGTGACGAAGACACCATCGTGTGCATCATCAGTGCCCCATCCGCATACGCTGCAATCAAAAAGAGAGACCCAGCCACCCTCCCAACAAAGAACATTTACCTATTGGAGTTTGACAAGAGATTCAAGCTGCTTGCTGGTGACAAGTTTGCATTTTACGACTATAACGACCCACTGAACCTCATCCCTGAACTCAAGGGCAAGGTCAACAGACTGCTGATCGACCCTCCGTTCCTACAAGAAGACTGCCAGACAAAGTTTGCTGAAACAGCCAAGGCTATCCTGAGCCCAGACAGATCATCCAAGACAAGCACTGGTGCTTTGAAGTACAAGTTTATCGAGGCCACCGGTGAAAGAATGAATGAAGTCGTCCAGAAGCTCTACCCTGGTGTCAAGCCAACTACCTTCTTGCCGGAACATGGAAACGGGCTGAGTAACGAGTTCATGTGCTACTCATCTAGTGAAGGTAAGCACTGGAGATTTCAACAATAACAATAACAATAACAATAATAAAAAAACGTAAATAGCGTTTAATATAGATTTGATTGGTTATTGGTTAGTAAAAAACACACAGAGCCAAACCAACGAACAACAAAAGTGCCATTCAGAGACACTGGGACACTTGCAAGCCTTCCAAAGTAGTACTAGCACTAGTATTAGAGTGTAATTATTTCCATGTTCCCAACCAGTTACCCGGAGTAGAAAGCATATGGCCAACACCAAAAACGATAACCAAAAAGTTTTTGTTGTTATACTACTGTTATTATGTTATTAACCAAACGTATTCTTTACAGAATAGTAATACAAGATGGCTCCAAACAGGGGGTTCCGCACCCAGTACAGCAAGGACAGTATCAGAAGTCCATATGCAAGAAATAGTCCTAACGTCAGACAGCCTCCAAAGGTACGAATGTCTTTTCTTTCCACCATGTTAAAATTAACACATTATTTTAGACCCCAGGAAGTATATTCAAAAGAGTCAGACAGATGTTCTCTCCAGCTACATGGCTGACTGCAAATGATTCTACAGCCAGTGATGATTCTGAATTGAGTGTCATGACCGACGCTTCTGCCATTGATAATATCCGTGCAGCATCAAACCCTATCGATGAGGTCCACAAAATCCAGAACGAACAATTTGCAGAGTCTCCAAATGCCAAGCTAGCTAGATTCTTTGCACGCAAGGGGTCCCAGCCATTGTCTGAAATCGAATTGGAAGGTGTCCAGGCTCTATTGCAAAAATCTTCCTCACAAAGCCCATCAAAGCTTGGTTCTTCATTTGTTTCAAAGTCAATTGATGTAAAGAACGAAAATAGCGAGACTGACACTAATGATGTTGGCGAGGTATTAAAGTCTGAAAACACAAAAAGCGCTAACATTTCAACTCCATCATTTAACCCAAAATACAACACAAGTTTGACAGAAAACGACACTGTTTCCTCAACGGTTTCCACACAACACAAGAGAAGATTGTTCGACTACTCTGGCTTCCCATCACCATACAGAACTTCCAGACTGAAGAGCTCACTATTTGTATCAGAGTTGAATACACAAAAACAAGATGAAGAACCAAAGAAAGATAAAACACTAAAGGAGGAAAAGAAGTTGAGCAATACTGCTACTGCTCTACTATCTTTTATCGAAAATAATGAACCAAGTTATGACAAAAAGAATGAGGATGACGACAACAAGGCACACAACTACAGTAATCCATACGCTATCCCATCATCAAGAAAACCAAAGAAGCCATTACGCACATCAATTTCCAATCCTAAACCAGATGTCTTGAGCCAATTGGAAAAGTCTCTATCTGAAGATAGTGCCAACCAAACTTCAGACTCTGTCACAGCTAAACCAGTTGCTGCCATAAATCCAGCAGCACTCAACGTTATAAATCAATTCAAGCCAAAGGTGTCTTCTTCACTACGTGAGTCTATTACCGTTGCTGATATAACTGGCAATGAAAGTAAAGAGTGCGAGATTGATGTTACAATGGAGGAGGATGAAGAAGAAGAAGAAGAAGAAAACGAAAGTAAGGAAAATGAAAAGGAACAAGCTGAAAAGAAAGAAAACAACCAACCAAAATCAACATTTACCTTTGGTGCACCACCAGTCGCTAAACCACTGTTTAGTTTCCAACCAAAACAGACAGTTGAAAAAGAAGAACCAAAGACAAAACCAACATCACAATTTTCGTTTGGCTTATCAACAAAAACCAACAGTTTACCAACTGCATCTTCTACATCTACTATTCCTAAGACCACCAACTCCTCCACTGTCACCACCACCACTGCCACATTCAAAACTACATTCAGCGAGAATTCCAAGTCCCTTGTGGCCCCATTATCACAAAAATTGAATGCTGATCCTCCTCTTTGTTCTCTATTTAAATTCCCAGATGCAGAAAGAGTGGTGTACAACAAGAACGATCTATCCGAGGCTCGTGTAAACCACTTCAAGTCTTTGTTTTCCTTTTAGATTTAGATTTTAGACACATATATACTATACTGCAATAACAACGACTTTGACAAGCAATAATACGATCCACACACTACACATCCAACACTGTAGAGTAGAGCGAAGAGTGAAGTAGAGTGAAGTGGTGTTGTTTTATAACTTCAGAGATTGATGTTGATGTTGATGTTCAAACAACTGAACCTTTGAAATTGACAGCTTTTTCGTTTAAAAAAGCGATCAACAAGAGAAACAAAACTTTTATAGAAAACAGCTCGTGTGAACAAATAGGCTGAACCCCTTTCATTCTAAAATAAACCAATCATGTCCATGGACTCTGTGTTGCTAATTGGTGGTGCTGGCTTCCTCGGTCTGCACCTGATCCAACAGTTCTGGGAAGTTACTCCACGTCCAGAAATCCACGTCTTTGATATACGTGAAGTGCCTGAAAAACTACCATCCTACTTCAAATTCGACCCAAAGAAGATCCACTTCCACCTAGGTGACTTAACTTCACCAGCTGATGTCAAGAAAGCTATCACTGCCAGTAAATGCGACGTTATTGTCCACTCTGCTTCTCCAATCCACGGTCAAAGACAAGAAATCTACGAAAAGGTCAACGTCCAAGGTACAAAGAACTTGATCGCCTGTGCTAAGGAACTAGGCATCCACGCCTTGGTTTACACATCATCTGCTGGTGTTATTTTCAACGGCCAAGACGTGTACAACGCTGATGAGAGATGGCCAATTCCAGAAGTCCCAATGGATGGTTACAACGAAACCAAGGCCATTGCTGAAAAGGCTGTGCTTGATGCGAACTCCTTTGAAGATGGCTTCCTAACTGTTGCTCTACGTCCAGCTGGTATCTTTGGTCCTGGTGATCGTCAATTGGTTCCTGGTTTGAGAGCTGTTGCAAAGTTGGGTCAATCCAAATTCCAAATAGGTGACAACAACAACTTGTTTGACTGGACCTACGCTGGTAACGTTGCTGATGCTCATGTTTTGGCTGCTCAAAAACTACTCAATGCCGCTACTGCAAAACAAGTTGGTGGTGAAGTTTTCTTTATTACCAACGATGCTCCAACATATTTCTGGACTTTGGCTAGAACAGTCTGGAAGGCAGATGGTCATATAGATAACTATAACATCGTCTTGACCAGACCGGTTGCTATTTTTGTTGGTTATTTGAGTGAATTCTTCTCCAAGCTACTTGGTAAAGAACCTGGTTTAACATCATTTAGAGTTAAAATCGTCTGTGCTTTCCGTTACCATAACATTGCCAAGGCGAAGGCCATCCTTGGTTACAAACCAAGAGTGGGCCTAGAAGAAGGTATCAAAAATACTCTACAATGGATGGATGAAGAGAATGAAGAAAAGAAATGATATTTCAAATTAAAATCTCAAGCCAAACAAAACAAAACATAAAGGGCAAAAATAAAAGGGTATACTCAACGAACTCTTGATCTATACCTTCAAGTGATCACAATTATTGATATGAATGATATAACAACCAATACGAAAATCTCTCTGAAAACAGTTGTAGTACCTTTAGATTGGACAATTGGTGATGTTGCATTTGTAGAATTAGTGGTATTACCAGCGTTTTCAAAATCTAAATCTATCAATGACGAAGTAGCGTCATTATCATGATGATCATCATAGTGCAACTCAAGTTCATCTGTAATTTCTGATATGGTTGATGTATTTGTAGTACTGGTGATATTGGTTGTATTCTCCAAAACAGATTTAATCGCAAAGTCAGGTTCTTTTTCTTCAACTGGCACTCTCGAGTTTGGTCTTAGGAACTGTGCAATATGTGCATCGTGTTTTTTAAATGGAAGATTGCACGCATTGACATCATTCATGGTTTCACAGTCATCATATAAAACAGCCAAAAAGTTCCCAGAAGCCTTAAGAATCGGTTAGAAAAAAAAACAGATCAAAATCAAACAATAATTATAGGTCATACGGTGTTAGGACATAATCCAAAACAATCACGTTTCATGCTTTGCAAGGCACAACATTCACAGGCCAAGTCATCAGGTTTACAGTCATCCAACTTTGCTAGAACTTCACTTGCACAAGAGGTTAACATTTCAAGTTCTTCTCCATCCTAAAAAAAGGATTAGAATAATGGATAAACGAAAAATTTAAAATTTCTTACACAAATATTTTTGGGGTTTGGATTGACATAAGCACCAAATTCAGTGGTTTCTGTAGAAGAGATCAAATCAGCTGCAAGGACATAACCAAGACAAAGAAACAATAAAGAAGTTTCCGTAGTTTTCAACCACATTATAACGATGATAATACCTGATGATGATGATGATGATGTGTATGTAGATGAACTCCTAAATGGAATAGTTCTGGAAGTAAAATCATGTTTCATTTTTGATTTGAGGGGAGATCAACATTTTGACACAAAAACATGTTACACAAACCCAAAGAAAAAAAAAAGGAAAAAAAAAACCACATAGAATCATATCGCAGTACGGATTACTAATTTTTTAAACCACCACCAACCAAAATAAGGCCAACAGCGATACAGCGAGAGGTAGAGTAGGTAGAAGTACAATATAATACAACCAAAGAAATAAAACAATTCGTTCATTCATCCATTATGACAGTGATTTCTTTTTTAGATCTTCACAAATCACACATTTCAGATCATCAGCTTTAGCACCAAGGTTTTTCAAACAATTCATGTGATAACAATGGTGGCAGTTAAACGATACCAAACAAAAACGATCATTATCGCAGTATTCATTATCACGACAGATCTTGTCTGTTTGACGTTGGGTCATCTCCCATTTAGAGTATACATCGGAGTCTAGACCTCTACCCCATATGATTTTACCGCAGGAATCACACTCATAATTCAAAACAGACCAACCTGCCTCACTCTTTTCTTGTAAAGTTTTCATATTGACATAGATACCTTCATTTAGCAACTTTGATGTTATTGTCAAAACGTTTTTCTCATAGGAAAATGCCAAATAAATTTCATTAGAAACAGATCTTATATCAC
The DNA here is from genome assembly GCA_030570475.1 of Liangdongia dendrica. Lineage (NCBI taxonomy): Eukaryota > Fungi > Ascomycota > Saccharomycetes > Phaffomycetales > Wickerhamomycetaceae > Liangdongia > Liangdongia dendrica. The sequence continues at coordinate 8,903 of JAJLVY010000180.1, forward strand.
CAAGTAGAGTAATTGTGACAGACGATGAGTCAAGAAACTCAGTAAAGATTCTCAAGAAAGAGCTCTGATGCTTGAATTCCCCATCATCATTTTCGAAGTCAACAATTTGGGATCTTGTGTTAATCAAAGTTGAAAACAAATCTTGTACTAATCTCTTTATGATATCCAAGACCACTTGACTGGTGTCAGATTTATCAAACTTTTTGAAAAGTACAACAGTTGAATTGATGAAATCCACCCACATTTTCTCATTAACAGTGAGTTTGTTTTTTTCAAGAGCTTTCTGATCAAGATCTTTATTATTGCAAATATCAATACCAAGTAACAAATATTTCCAGATCTCAGATTCAACAACAGTTAAAACTTCTCTATCAGATGAAGAAAACAATAAATTATCAACAAGAACAGCAATGTGTTTCATGACTTCATCCAATGCATTTTTATAGTTCTGGCGTAATCTAAATAAGTAGACCAAAGTGTCAACAGCACCAATACCTCTCAGAGTTTTCACACAATACTCAAAATCGAAATCTGTTGGCTTCAAGCTCTTGACGTAATCCAATAAAGATTCTACTCTATATGTACCTAGAAGCTTGATATACTCGTCTCTCTCTTTTATGCTCAAGTGGTATTGCCCATTTTTTTCTACCTGAACTAACGAAGACAAGTATAAGTGTCTCAAATGGCTGTCAGTAACATCAAACAGGAATGCATGGCTTTTTGGTGAGTATTTATTTAGAACCTTCACAATTTTGTAAGTATCAACTTCAATCAATTCTTCAAACCCATCTTTGATAACCCCTTCCACCTTCCGTCTTTCCTTGGTGGATTTTTCTGTTGACCTCAAGCATCTCTCCAATACACCTTCAGTGGTTTCAATAGTGTTTCTTTTTTCAGATTTCAACCATAGCTCCAACACTTTGGAGTATTTCAAATCGCTCAGGTACATGTTCATCAATATACCGTTAAACCCAATTTTTTCAAATTTCTCCATTAGATCATGCTTGTTTGGTGGATGATAAACAGACAACAAACTTTGTAGACTCAATTCGCAATCATCCTTTTCTTCATAATCACCTTGGAAATCACATAATATTTGTACAGTTTCAGAAAGAACACCTTCAGAGAGTCTAATAAATTGTCGAAATTTTGGATAGTTTCTTGCAATAAAGATTGCCAAGTTAAATCTATCATGGTCATCAAACTCAGATTTGTTTTGTTTAAACAAGTCAATCAAGATTTCCATAATGAATTGGCGGTTCACTTTCAGCTTGAACCCATCATTGATAATCTCATCATCATTCATCAAAGAATCTTCAAAACATTCATTCATGGAAGCAAGGAGTTCTTTTGAGTCAAACTTTAGGAGTAAGAACAAGTATGGAAATGCATGTTCTTCACCAGTTGAGTCAACAATTTTCAATAGCTCCGATCCATCAGGCAATGCAACACTCATACCATTAAACAATATGTAATAGATGGATAGTTTGGCATCTTGTGCTTCTTTCAATGGGATCAGATTCTCAGTTGGATAACTTCTACCAGTTAAAATGTAAACCAAATATCCAAACACCTTATATCCGTCACTAGTTGTTGCACCTTCTTGGATATCTTTAAGGAAATCTAGCAATGGAGCCGTGTAGTCATGAATCAAATTATTCCAAATGTAAATATAACTGTCTCTCAAGTTGTTCTTTTTCAGCAGAGCCAAAGTAAAGTCAATATCAAGACTTTGAATGTCCAGTAAACAAATCAATTGTTCCAAAATTTCAGTTTTACCCGTTTCAACATAGTATCCAACCATTTCTTTTAGAATGACAGGAGTTAGTGTTTTGATAAAGCCTGTCAAAATGAAAGGTTCTAACGACTCAAAGTAGTAGTCCTTATGGTTGTTGATTTTGAAGATGTCATACAAGTCCTCATACACCACCGACTCTGCATTAATTGAAATTAGAGCCTTGATCACAGTATACATAAAGTCATCCACTGTTTCTTTTGAAGTTGTTGATTCTTTCAAGTCAAGCATATGTGTTGTTGAAGCTTTGATGATATCAACCAAGTATTTCAGGACCAATTCTTGTCTCTCCTCTTTATCAGTGGGCAATCCAACGGAATTGATGTCAACGGAACCCAAGTAGTACTGTCTAGCCTTATCAATGGCTGCAGAATATCTATGCTGACTGATAATCTCGTATAAGATATCTGTCCATGAGGGTAGAGAACCAATCAGGATTTCATATTTGCCCACGAAAAACAACTTGCCCTTGTATGCTTTAAATGATTGTGGATAGCCAGATAGCAAGCCAGAATGAAGATGAGATTTAGCGTAAAAGTCGCTGTTGTAGATGTGCTTGGACATGATGTCAATTTTGGTTGTTTCTCTCATTGTCTTTTCATTAACTAGACAGAGCTGATAAGTTGAAGTGATTAGCCCAATAATAGAGGAGTTTATCCATTGTATGCTCAATATGTTTTCTTCACAAACTAGTCTTTTGCGCGATTCAAAGTTCAAAGACCCACCATTGTGCGAAGTGATTTCAATGACAGTTAGAACGTTTGACCAACAGTAAGCTAATCTAGGAAGCTTCTTACCACCGTTTTTCAACATTACAGCTGGGAACCAAGCTAAGGAGCCACTTAATCCAGTATCGACGTTCAGCACTTTTGGTTTTCCAGTCTTGAACTCTGTTCTTAGAATCTTTGTTGTTGAGACAACGACAAGGGCATTTGCGGTGAGGATTGCAACTAGCCCCAAGTCATCAGTGTGGTCAACAGCAGTTCCAAATGGCAGAGCTGCACACGCGAACACTGTGCTTGGAATGACACCGATATCTTCATATTTTCCCAGGATTTTTTTCGTTGAAACTCTACTTCCCAACACTGTATTTGAAGAGTGGTGATAAAACACCAAGCCGTTAATATCACTAGAAACGAGAGTGGAGTTTTTCTTACCAACAAAGCATAAGTTGTTTATAGCAGACCCCAGTACATGCCCATCACCAATTTGGTTTCTTTCTGACAGTGGTTGGATATGGATCGGTTGTTTTGCAGGAGTTTTCAAGTCCCAAATGAACACATCACCATGCTCATGCCCACAAGCAATGTGTGAAGAGTCCAACGACATGGCAATGGAAGCTATGGAGCCGTTGGTGACTGCCTGAGTGGATTTTCCCAATTCATGGAGTAGGTTCTGTTTGTAATCGAATATTAGAGTGTAGCCTTTTGAAGTTCCGATAGCTACGACATCTCCAGAAACAATAGCAGTTGGGTGTCCGTAGTGCACAGAGTTCACACTGTGCTGTATCATATTGTTGAGCGTATCCAGGTTCGCCCATTTCAAGTTGTTTATACCAGCGTTTCCTGTGAATTGCGAGAGCTGGTCCTGTTCATCATCTAGTGCCTCTATTGGAGGTGCTCTCTTGGGAAGGGCGCTGAACCTGCTTCTGAGCCTGTCGTCAAAGCGCCGTGTGGTTTTCGAGCCCAGAGAGCTGATAGAGATGTTTGAATTGAACCTGGGGCTTGTGACTGTACTGCTGCTGATATTATTATTATTATTGTTGTTGGTATTGGTAAATCTTGACTTTGTAGGCGTAGATGTTGTCTGGATGTAGCTGGCGCTGCTGAGCAGGGAGGATGAGTCGCCCAGGACGAGCGAGTCGACGTTGTCCAGCTCACTGGAGATGCTCAGATCGGCAAGCGCCATGGCGAGAGTTGACGTTGGAATTGTTGGAGTTGGAGTTGGAGAAGTTGATCAGTGGTGCTGTTGCTGTTGATGCTGGAGCCCTTTTGGCTTTTGAAAACTGAACATTTTGAACTTCCACCAACCGGTACGAAATACACAAAAGACAAACAGCACACCCCTTCAAAGAGCTGGAGAGGACTACAATGATGATGAATATGATGAATACAATGAGGCAGAGCCGAGTATGTGGCAGAAGAATGTTCAGCGCAAATACCAGGTGTTTTGCTGCTGCAACAGACGAGGAAATCACAGAGCTCAAGCAGTTGCTCGAGAAGAAGATGGTCGAACTGAAAGCACAGGAGGAGAAAGAACAGAGGGAGAGACTTGTAGGCTGATAATATTTCTGTTGTTCCCCCCGACTTTAATAACACATTTTTTTAGAAACCAAAGCTTTCAGACTTCAAGATGCCCTTGTTCCAAACAATTGTCATTGGATGTGCAACCTTCTACACTTTGACTCTCACATGGACAGTCTTAGAGACAGATAAGCGCGAGAACGAACTGAAAGGTAATAATGTTAACTAATAAATTGCAGTTTAAGGAACTAACACCCCCCTTTTTTTTTAGCTCAGTTGGCTACTGAAGAAGGCCTTTTGAACAGTGCTATTGCAGCCCAGGAAGCCAGTGCAGCTCCACAGGAAACACAACAGCAGCAAAAGAGATGGTGGAGCAAACTCTGGTGGAAGTGAGCACGCAAACCGCTGCCTTCTGTACATAACTCATAGAACGAACCGCATTTGTATTTATTTTGGCACTTTGTAGAGCGATGATGTAAGTTTTGTAGTTTTTGCTAAGAAAATGATGATGATCAACATCAACATCAACGCTGAAACCTTTAACAGAGATAAGCAATGCTGGGAAGAGTACCACAATTCAGACGAGTTATAAATAGGATCAGTAACAGCAGCAGCAGCAGGTTTGCTAGCTCGCGAGTGTTTCCAACAGTCATTGGTATCGATTTGGGTACAACAAACAGTGCGGTTGCCGTTATGGAAGGTGAGCAACCAAGAATCCTAGAAAACGACGAAGGCGCACGAACAACACCATCCATAGTGGCCTTTGATAAGTCTACTGGTGACATGCTCGTTGGCGCTGCTGCAAAGAGACAGTCTGCCGTCAATTCACAAAACACTTTCTACGCTACAAAGAGACTCATTGGGAGAAGATTTGACGACCCAGAAACACAGTATGATGTCCAGCACGTCCCATATAACATAGTCAAGAACGATAATGGTGATGCCTGGGTCGAAAGTTTGGGTAAGAAGTACTCGCCAGCCCAGGTTGGTGGGTTTGTTTTGAATAAAATGAAGGAAATTGCTGAATCACACTTAAACCGCAAGATCAAAAACGCTGTTGTCACCGTTCCAGCATATTTTAACGACTCACAAAGACAAGCAACCAAGAATGCGGGTAAGATTGTGGGATTGAATGTTTTGAGAGTGGTTAATGAACCAACTGCTGCTGCTCTGGCTTATGGGCTCGACAAGACAAACGATGGTATTATCGCTGTTTTCGATTTGGGAGGTGGTACTTTTGATGTTTCCATTCTTGACATTGAAGATGGTGTGTTTGAAGTAAGAGCCACTAATGGTGATACCCATCTTGGTGGTGAAGATTTCGACAACTTGCTTGTTGAATACATTTTGAACGATTTTAAATCGAAAACTGGGGTTGACTTATCAAGCGAACTGGATAAAGTGCAAAGAATTAAAGAGGCCGCTGAAAAGGCCAAGATCGACTTATCCCATGTCAAGGAAACCACAATCAGTCTACCATTCATTAAAGACCAACACCACATTTCTTTAAAATTGACAGAGGATGAATTGGATACTATGAGTTTACACTTGATTAACAAGACAAAGGACCCAGTGAGAAGAGCATTGATCGATGCTGATTTAACAACTAACGACATAGATCAAGTTATCCTTGTTGGTGGTATGACCAGAATGCCAAAGATTAGAACCACTGTTGAAGAACTATTTGTCAAGAAACCAAGTACGGCCGTGAACCCAGATGAAGCTGTTGCTCTAGGAGCTGCCATTCAAGGTGGTGTTTTAAGTGGCGCTATCCAGGATGTCTTGCTGCTGGATGTCACGCCGTTGACTCTAGGTATTGAAACATATGGTGGTGTGTTTTCCCCATTGATCCCAAGAAACTCGACTGTGCCATGCAAGATGAATGAGGTGTTCTCCACTGGTGTTGACAACCAAACTGGTGTTGAGATCAGAGTGTATCAAGGTGAGCGTGGCCTGGTGCAGGACAACAAGTTGATTGGTAACTTTAAGTTGAGTGGCATCCCAGCATTACCAAAGGGTGTTCCCCAAATCGCCGTTACGTTTGATATTGATGCTGATGGTATCATCAACGTTACTGCAAAGGAAAAAAACAGTGGGAAGGAAACCTCAATTACTGTCATTGGCAACAGTGGGTTGACTGAAGAGGAGATTAACATGATGATTAAGGATGCTGAGGAGAATAAAGATACAGACAAGATCAAGAAACAAAAGTACCAAGCAGCCACCAATGCAGAACTAGTTGTTGCAGACACAGAAAATGTCATGAAGGCATTTGGTGATTTGGTTAAGCAGGATTCTGGTTATGATGAACTGCTTTCTAAAATTGAAGCCACAAAAGATATTATAAAGAGAGCCAGAAGTGAAGAAGAAAACTTGACTTTTGCCCCAGTCAAGGAAACATCACAAAATTTACAAGAGTTCTCATTGGAATTGTTCAAGAGAGTTGCCATAAAACAAAACGAATTAAAGCAAAAGGCTACAAAGGAAAGCCTTCAATGATTTTTAAATGCCCCATCTCCTCATTCTTGCACATAGTCTTCTAACTAGTAATTATTGTTACTTCTAATGAAACATGAATTTATATTATATATTATTATGCCTATATTTCGTAACTTCGTATCATGAATAAATATGCACAGCTAGCGTCTCTTCCAATCTCGTGGAACAAATTCACTACCTATTACAGGTTCCAGAGCCAAGGGCAGTAATTCAGAACAATCTCCCTTAAAACCCCAACCATCATCACCAATGCTCTCTTTGTCAATCTCTGTGTTAAATACAGCAACTTTACCACCACGAGTCTGCACTTGCTCAACATACCCAATAGCTGGCCATACTGTTCCACTTGTACCAATAACGAGCACCAGGTCAACTTTGTTGTCCATTATGAAATCATCAGCTTCATCCATCACTTTTAATGGAAGTGATTCACCAAACCACACTACACCAGGCCGCAGCAAACCTTCTTTACACTTTGGACAGTGCGGTAGATTTTTTTCAGCAATTGACTTTACTGGTTTGAATTCTGGAGATGATGTTACCGATGGATTTTGGTCTTCTCGAGATTCTGTTGTTGTGTATTTCAATTTCTTTTTATTATTTGGGTTCTCCTCCTCATCTAATTTCCTTCTTTTCTTTGATGGCTCAGCTTCTGTTGGCCTATTCCTCTTCTTTTCAATCTCCTCTTCACAATCAGCCAAAGCCTGTGTCAATGGGTGACGCCTGTTATTCTGCTCAACATAGTCACAAAAGAAGGATGTGCACTTCAAAGTAAACAAACTGCCATGGAGCTCTAGTAAATTCTTCGTATGCCCAGCTCTCTGATGAAGTCCATCTACATTCTGTGTCAAAGTCAGAAACTTGCCATCAAGCCTTCTGCTGAGTTCGGCCAGTGCATAATGGGCCCTGTTCGGCTTCGCCTTCAACACCTGGTACCTCCTCACGGCGTAGAACTGCCACACAAGTCCTGGATCCATCTGGAAGGCATCTGGGGTTGCGAGGTCAATTGGCGAGTAGTTCCTCCACAGGCCACCAGTTCCTCTGAACGTTTGTAGACCGGACGCAACTGATAGACCTGCACCCACCACAGCGAGCACTTTCTTCGCTCCAAGCAGACACTCGTGGAACTCTTCTAGATCCTTAGCATTCATGTGCACATACAAGCCCAAAAGGTACACAACCTCCAACTCTTAGAAACTTCTTCAACTTCAGCTTCAGCTTCAAAGTGGACTCTGGCTGCCCCTGCCGAACTGGAGGATTTCGGTAGGCGCACCATTTTTTTTGTTTTTTTTGACCCTTGACGAACAGCACGAACAGCACGATTTGCCTAAAAAAACAAAACAAGACAAAACAAAACAAAAACAACACGACGGGTTTGAGTTCAGACGACAGCGACCAGAGACTAGTAGCAGAGGAAGAAGAAGCATGTCTAACCTAACAAAGAGAATCAGATCGTCCTTCGACCAGATCTACACATTGAAAGACGACGCGTCTGGAGAAGACATTTCTGGCATTTTCCAGGTTATGCCAGACAAGAAGCTGTACCCAGACTACTACGATATCATCACAACACCAATATCCCTCAGCTCCATTAAGAAGAGATTAAACAGCTACACATCCCCTAACGAGTTCATCAAGGATCTAGCACAGATCGTGTTGAACGCCAAAACATACAATGAAAAGGATTCGTTTGTTTATGCCTACGCCAACAAGTTGGACCAATACATCATCGGAACAGTCATGCCTAAGTTCAAGAGACTAGGGTACGATGCCCAGTATCCAACATTTAACGCCGCTGGTGGTAGTGCTGGTGGCCATGAGAACACAACCGCATTCTCCAGCAAGGCAAACACCCCACAGCCAAAGAATGGTGAGGAGGACGCTGATTACCACGACGAAGCTACAACAGCTACA
>JAJLVY010000181.1:0-17333 GCA_030570475.1 Liangdongia dendrica
TTATTTTCACTACTTTTGCTTATGCAAAATGCGTATTGGTTCATTTGATCAGAAGTTTACATGGAGGTCTATGCGTCCCGATGAATCCAAGATGAAGTGTCCAATGTGTAATTTGAACTTGTTTAACCATTTTGCATTGTATAAAGAGAAGTTATTGGACCCAGAAAAGGTTGTTTTTACGAATAAAGATTGATTGGTTGAACTGAAATGATTATTGAATTGTAATAATAATGATTGCAGAGAATAATGTAGATAGTTATGCAAGTGTATGTCTGTATACTTCTTGTGCCCTCGGAAATGTTTTAATTCCGGTATGTGGGTCAAAAAAAATTTCTAGGAGATGAGATGAGCTTCATTGATTTGAAAGTTAAGGATAAAGCATAATTATAGAACAAAACAAAGAAAGATGTCTGAAGATAGAATAAAAGTCACTAACAGGCTAAAGAGAAAGGAGCTTTTTGCAAAGTTGAAACATGAAAAGTCCAAGGCCCGCCACAAACTAAGGGCACAGAGAGCTAAAGAAGAAAAGGAAAATCCAGAGTTAAAAGAGGAGAGATTGGCAACGAATGTCCCAGAGACTATTGAATCCAAGAGAGTCTATGATGAAACTATTGGTGCTGAGGTTGAAGGTGAGGATGATTTCAGTTCGTATTTTGATGGTCATGAGCCAAAGATTTTGCTCACTACAAATGCCAATGCCAGAAAAGCTGCGTATGAGTTTGCAGATATACTGATGGAAGTCTTCCCAAATGTGACATTTGTGAAACGCAAGAGGGAATACAGTATGAAGGATATGTCTGGGTTCTGCACAAACAGGGGGTATACTGACTTGATTGTGATTAATGAGGATAAGAAGAAGGTTAATGGGATAACGTTTATTCATTTACCAGAAGGGCCAACGTTCTACTTTTCCGTCTCGTCGTTGATTCCAGGCAAGAAGATCAAAGGGCATGGTACTGCGACTGACCACATTCCAGAGTTGATTTTGAACAACTTCAACACAAGGCTGGGTAAGACTGTTGGTCGTTTGTTCCAGTCACTGTTCCCACACCGACCAGAGTTTGAAGGCCGTAACGTGGTCACGTTGCATAACCAGAGAGATTACATTTTCTTCAGAAGACACAGATATGTGTTTCGAAACGAGGAGAAGGTTGGCTTGCAGGAGCTGGGTCCAGAGTTCACTTTGAAGCTGAGAAGAATGCAAAGAGGTGTCAAGAACGAGATTGAGTGGGAGCATAGACCGGAAATGGACAAGGACAAGAAGAAGTTCTACTTGTAGGCGTCCTACATACTTGACTGTGTTGTGTGGTGAGATATAAATCATAAATCATAAATATTATAATATAATAATTGTTCATTGTTCATTGATCATTGATTCCATTCAAGTGAAGTAGTCTAGCTAGTAGAAGCTTATCAAAATAATGGGTTCACCAGAACGCAAATTGGATCATGAAATCCCTGTGATCCCACTAGACCTCCACTGGCCATTAGCCACCTTGAATACCACCCCCAGTATCCCTCTAACACACCCTCCCCAACACCAGAGCACTTCACTCGTGTCGTTGATCTCATTACGTAAGAAGTCTTTTTTTTGATTTATCTTGAAAACAACAACAAACCCAACCATCAACAAACTCTGCGAAACAACAGCGTCTACACTCCCAGCGCGCACTCCCCAGCAGATACTCAGAAGAACACCACGCTCCGAGACTACCACACGCTCCACCTGCACCACAGCGCTACGCTAAGATCGCACACTGTCTCACTACTCATTTTCTGTTGGAAATCATAACACGCTAGAAAAAACAAACCCACGATGGATGCTAGTGGCGTACAACAAATAATCGCCGCGCTAGAGCTGATCCACTCCCCAAAGTCGACAAATGAAGACCGTCAGAAGGCGCAATTGTTTCTGGAACAGGTTAAGAAACAGGAACAATCGCCGCTATGGGGGTACGAGTTGGCGCTGCCTGCTCAGAACGCTGTCGTCCGTCACTTTGGGTTGACGCTATTGCAAAACTCTGTCAACAGGTACTGGGATAGCTACGACTCCGAAAGACGATTGGCTGTGAGAAACTGGGTCATTGAGTTGTCCTCCCAGCTACTAGAGAATGATCCCCACTATCTAAAGGAAAAATTGTCCTTCGTCTGGGTCTCCATTGCTAAACGATGTTGGGGCTCATACCTAGCTAAAGAAGAAACAGCTTCTTTTGACGAATTGTTAGAGGAATGGGCTTCAATGGACCATGATTTATGGAAATTGTGGAATGAGGCCCCTCAAACTAGAGAACTGTGTCTAATCATTTTCAGAACTCTATTCGAAGATGTATACATCTTGGATGATCCAATCACCCTCAAAAGAAGCTCAATCTTAACTACTGCATGCTCACACGTCTTGTTCCCAGAATCACTGTATGAACGTTTATATGTCATTGGCGACAACATGAAGAAAACCAAAGCAGTCAACGAAGGTTGGTTCATGGTTTGGCAGGAGTATTTGAACGAATCTATAAGAACTGGTAACGAAAGAGCGATTATCAAAACTTTGGAAACATTTAAAACTTGTTTGAACTGGCCAAGCAGCGAACTCTTGACATTGTCTCAAATCTTGAAAAGTTTGTTAAACACTCTACTTGTGTCAAACATCATGATCAAAATATTAACCGTTGACTGTTTGCATGTCTTGTTCACAAGAAGTTTCAATGAGCGTACTGATGAAGAACAAATCATATCAACTATTTTCAAACCAGAAGGCATCCAACTATTAACAAATTTATACAATTCTATCCAAAATGACCCTGATGACATTGATGATGAAGTTTACATATTTTACAAAAAACTAACAGAAATGATTGTTGGGTTGAGCGAACATATTCCATTGGTAGAGGCTGACAAGTCTGATATTCCAGGCTACCTGAAATTAGTCCTCTCAAGCACAAATAACCCAAGTCCCACAATTAGTGGTATCTCACTAAACTTTTGGGGTTACATGTTGAGAGAAGACTCTAGAACTAAGATTATTGAACCTGTCATCTCAGATTTGATTGAAGTTGCTGCATCAAAATTATTAAACTATACAGATTTGAATGAGGAAAATATTAGCCAAAAATTTCTAAACATTGACTTTAATTCCCCAGCAGACAGCTACTCTTTTCTGGGTGTCTACAAAAAGCTTATTGAAGATATTGTTAGAATCATTGTATGTCTGAAACCAGATTTTGGCTTGATTTGGTTAAATCAAAGATTGGAGGCCTTTTTCGGCTCAGAAATGGGTCAAACGACTTTGAACTCTAGCGAGTTGGATTACCATAGTGAAGCTTTTGTTTTGGCCATCTCTCAACTTGATATTACTGAGGCTTGTGTCAAGGGTATTATCAGATGGAAAATCTGTTATGACAGTGCTGATTATAACGAAAAGCTAGAAGCTTTGATCCAACAAGTTGAAACTTTGGTTGAAAAATTATTAAACATCCAAGCAAAAGACCCGGTCGTTTTGAGAAAAATCGTCCAAACTTTGGTGCAGTTTTCACCACTACTACCAAAACAACCAATCTTTAATATTATAGAAAGACTATTGACCATGTCAACTTTTCAGGCCCCAGAAGGTTCAACTGAAGAACAGGTTGCCTTATTTAAGGACTTGAGAACAAGTTGTGGTACAGAATTGAACAGAATCGCATTCATCATGCCCGAAGAACTAAAGGATATCTTGGACGACTTGGAAAACGTTTTCCAGAACTTGCTACCAAGAATGTCCCCTCCAGAAGCCATCACATTCAAATCATTCTTGTTGGTTGTCTCCCAAAGATCTTCAGTCTCAAACAAAGAAGAAAGATTCCTGAAGGTTGTTGAGCCTGAATTTAGAGCTTGGAATGATCCTGTCACTATTAAGGGATTGAGTGATCTACCCTGGTTTATGGAGAGATTAGGTATTGTCGAGATTGCTAAATACTTTGAATCTAGAGGTATCGCTCCAGACGCCGAGTTGCTAAACATTCCAATGGATGAACAAGGTTTGAAATTGAAGTCTGATTTGAAAGACAAGTGGTCTGCATTATTTCCTGTTAGAACAACCCGTATCTTGATTCAATACTCTATTGAAAAGCTACCTCATGATTCTGTTGAATTCAAAAACCTCGTCAAATATTGGAGACCAATTGTTACACCAATCATTCCACACATTTTGCAACTATTATACCAAATCCAGGCTTATCACAACCCTGCAAACTGGAAGGAATTGCCTGATATCGTCCAGTCCTTTGTTAAAGATACAACTGTTGAACGATTCTGGCAAATGGGTGTCTCTATTCAATCCAGAGATTCCTTCTTGGAAGAGAGCGTTAAAGCCATGCATACACTTAGAGATTTTGCTGATTCTGTTGGGCATATTGTTAGATACACTAGAGAATATGTATTTTTGTCATTGGCTGCAATCACTGAATTGGAGGATGTTTTCTACTCGATTCCAGATATTGCCACAATCTTTTGGAGAGCCGCTGCTGGTGACACCACTGGTGTAACTCTACATTCTTGGAAGCATATGATTAATATTTTGTTGAGAGCTATTATCAAGCATTGTCCTCCAGAACATGTTTTCCCATTCATGTCACAACTACTACCACAAGTTTTTACTACATTCGATACTTTGATGATGGTTCATTGGGAGAAGGTTTATATTTCTGATTCAACATATGAGGAATCTGATGCTCAACTATCTGATGAAATGATGGAAGAACATTTGTTGAGACAAGTTACCCAAGTTATCATCAGATCACTGGTGGATTGTGTTGGTCAGTACAGTTTAAAGAAACCATTAACTGACACACAATTGGAAATCAGACGACTAATATTCAAGGATAAGAATGTGTTGGCACCTTTTTTGAGTTTGTTATGTCATATGATCATGATCAAGGACTCTAAGTGTTCATTCAACGTATTGTTGATTCTAAAGACAATCTTGAATGAAATTATCTTGAAGGATGAAGAAGTTGACAAGTTCTTGTGTGAGAACTTGACGAAGGCTTTATTGCATTCATTGACAGAAAAGACTTATGAAGATGGCCATGGTGATGCGGCTTACATGATGACATCTCTGTACATAAATTTGAGATCTAGAGGTACATATATTGTTGAGGTTATCAAGAATTACTTACCAAATGCTACCGATGAGCTGTTCCAGGAACTTGATATGTCTGTTTCGCAAGCCAAGAGTTCTAAAGAGAGAAGAAATGCATTTTACTTGTTTGTTCAAAAGGCCAAGGCTTATGACAATGCTGATGATGATGAGAAATTCAAGAAGGAAAGAAGTAAACAATTGGAGAAGGTTAGCAAACGAAAGAAGAATGAGACTGACATCATGAATGATCCATTTGTTGAAAACGGTGCATTGGGCAATCTATTTGGCGAAACCTGAATGATGTATGACATTTTGTATAAATATGTAAAGTATAAAAAGTTTACAACTATTTCCATATTAAATTACAAGCTGTAGAATATTATTATTGTTTTGTTTTGTTTTGTTTTCTATTAAAATTATACAGATATTACGGGACTGTTGAAAATAAGCATAAACAAGTTTGTATTGTCAACCACACAGGTATTTTTTTTTCCTCCCTTTTCGGTTGGTGTCATTAAAACAACTTACCAGACATCTTCTTGGTATCTGTTGAAAGTCTTAAAGTTTCTAATCATTTCATGAGCTTCTTCTTCAGAGATGTCCTTGCCTTCAGAAATGATCTTTGCCAAAGTTGTATGAACGTCCTTGGCCATTCTAGCAGCCTCGCCACAAATGTAGATAAAGGCACCTTGGTCAATCAACTTCAAAACTTCCTCCTTGCGCTCGTACAACTTGTGTTGGACGTACACCTTCTTTGTAGATTCTCTAGAAAAGGCAGTGATCAACTCAAAGGACTCGCCCAAAGTCTTTGCATACTGTGGCCACTCCTCCTTGTACAAGAAATCTTCAGATGAGTTACGGGAGCCGTAGAACAACAAAGCTTTACCTAGGTTCTTTGTGCCTGCTTCAGCCTGTTGGACTCTGTCTCTGACAAAGCCTCTGAATGGAGCGACACCAGTACCTGGGCCAATCATGATGACAGGTGTTGCTGGGTTTGATGGTAATCTAAAGGTGGAGCGACGGACATGGACAGGCAACTTGAAGTGTTTGAATTTACCTCTTGGGCCATCCAAGCTGTAAGTTAGGTGTGGTTTAGTGGCCTCCTTGTTTTGTTCGATTTCAATGTTACGCAACAAGTTTGTGGTGACACCTGTGATCAATCTGTCGCCCAACTTTTCAGCTTCGACAACAGCGGTAACGTGGATAGTTGTCTTTTCAGTCAATGAGGAAGATGAGATGGAGTAGTAACGTGGTTGTAGGTGAGCGATGGACTCGATCAAGAATTCCAAAGCAATGTCCCATGGCTTACCGTCAGACAAGACGGACAAAACTTGAGCCAAGTCGTACTTCTTGGAGTGGATTTCCTTGGCGAATGCGTCCTTGTCCTTGGCCAATCTGGCGCATTCGGCCTTGGCTTCTGGAGTTGGGGCGTATTGTTTGATGTTACCCAAAGTTTCTCTAGAGACTGGGCCAGAGATTGCCTTGTAGTGGCGGAAGATGGCCTCAATAGTAGTTGGGGTTGGGAAAGGGATGGAGACGGTTGAGTCGAGTGGTTTCAAGTCGATAACCTGTTCACTTTGTTCGGTCAAGTTTGTAATCTTGAAGAACTGTTGCAATTTTTCGTCAGAGTTTGATGGCCAAACAGCAAGATGGTCACCAGTGGAGTAACGTAGGTTTGTTTGGGACAAGTCGAATTCTGCGTGGATACAAGATCTGTCCTTTGAGTTGAACAACTCCTTTGAGAACTTGATTGGAGCCAAGTATGGGTGAGC
The DNA here is from genome assembly GCA_030570475.1 of Liangdongia dendrica. Lineage (NCBI taxonomy): Eukaryota > Fungi > Ascomycota > Saccharomycetes > Phaffomycetales > Wickerhamomycetaceae > Liangdongia > Liangdongia dendrica. Next base: position 6,889 of record JAJLVY010000181.1, read on the forward strand.
GTGGTCGAATGGGCCCAAAGACAAGTCAACCTTTGGATCCAAGTATGAGCGGTCAGGCTCACCCAAGTATAGTTTATCTTCGTTGTACTCGCCCGGGTCTAGTCTTTCCAAGGTTAGAGAAGGTTCAAACTCGGTGTCGTGTTCATCCAGATGCAAAAAGTCGCTCAAAACCTCTAGAGTTTCCTCTTTCCAACCCAAATAGTCCTCATCCAGAGTGCCCGCGCCGTCGTCACCCTTGCCAAACTTGCCAATGATCTGGGCGCCAGCGGCAGACAAGCTTCTGTTTGTGATTGTTGAGGCAGCATTGTAGAATTCGTAGGTGGAGTTACCTAGGCCAAAGATGGTGTATTGCAACGACTCCAAGTCGCCCTCGTTGGAGCCGCTCAAAAAGTCCTGGAACGCGACTGCAGAGTCAGGGAAGTCACCCTCACCGTATGTGGAGATGAAGAATGCGACAGGGACACCAACCTCGTTCAAGGAGTCAAAGTCGTAGTCCTCCACGTCTGCAACCATAACGTTGAGTCTGTACTTGGACTTCAGCTCCTTTGCAAACTTGTTGGCATAGTCCTCAGCAGTCCCAGTCTGGGAGCCGTAGAACACCAAGAACTTCTTGTTGTTAGCCTTGACGGTCTCAGCAATGTCTCTTGTTTCAGAGACGACCTTTGTGCCGTCGTCAGGGACCGCCCATAGCGTGCCCTTTGTGAAGTAGGCGGCAACTGCCAAAGCCAAAGCGATCAGGACAGAAATGTCCAGAGTGTCCAGAGCCATTGTGTAGTGTGTCTGTAGTGTGGTTTATACGTGGAAAGCAACAGAGCGCTGTGGTGGTTGCGTGTGTCGTTGGTACGTGTCCCAGCTGTTGTTGTTGTTGATGTTGGTGAGTGATGAGAACAGAAAAGTGATTTGATCTGCTTCGTTTAGAAAAAAAAAAGGTGAATTTGTTGCGCGACACGAAAATTGCTTTAAACGACAACTGGAGACGTGTATCAGCAAGACTGTGTGAGGTGGGCGTTGGAGGTGGATGGATGTCTGGACAGACAGGGTCAAGGCAAGTCAAGTGAGTGCTTTATAGCTCTCTCTCTCTCTCTCTTTGCTTTGCACCGCAAACAGCTGCTGCTGCTGCTCGCGGTTTTTAGACGGATCGGACATCCTCGTTGATAGGAACTCCAGAGCCTGTGTAAAAGCCTGAGAAGGGCAAAACAATCCTGGATGTGCTGCGGTTCGATTCCTGAAAGAGGCGTCTGTTTCTGTAACCGCTGTGGAAGTCTACAGCGGTGCCACTATATTATATTATATTGTATTATATTATATTGTATTGTATTATATTATATTATATCACTTAGCTTCCCAAAAGTATACTCGAGTGTAGCGTTCACCTGCGCTATAAACTCTGGGCGGTCCTCATCTTCCCCGTAGAGAATCTTGAAGAACTGGACAAAACTGTCACGGTCAAACTCGAGAAGCGCACGTCTGCCCGCCTGGTACTCCACAATCTCCTCGCCACCATTGGACCTGTTCACTGTGCGCAGCACATACTCCATCTTGTCAAGCAGCCTCAAGAACTCGGGCACTGTGCTGTTGATCACGTCAAGGTTGTCAAACCTGTTGATCCCAAACACCCGCTCCAGGATCTCGAGCAGCTCCACCTCGTTGATGTGGTTGTTCGACACAACCACTATCGACACCACACACAGCGCCAGCCCATTCACCGCGAGGTTGTAGTCCGTCATGAGCGTGGGGAAGCTCGCCTTGTTGTCGCGGTAGTCGTGCGTCTGCTCCATCAGCTCGCTCTGGAACAGACTCGTCGCGCTATGCAGCCAGTTGTGCTCCATCTGGAACTTGAGGTATGGGTCGTCCAGTGTGTTCAGCAAAATGTACTGTGTTGCTGCGCCTGCCTTCTTCTTGGCTGGGAGCGCAACGATACGGTAGCCAAAGGTTTCCTGGAGATACTCGTTCGCCAAAAACATCGCACTGCTGAACTTGAGTCTCGAGAGTGATACCGTTTCCCAGGCATACTTCTGAAGATTGGCTCGTGTGATTGGGGTGTTGGCATTGTTCAACGCCAGTGCTGTTCGAACAATCTTTATGGCAATCTTGTTCACCAACTGGTCATAGATGCTTGTTAGTTCCCAGTCTGTCAAACAGAAAGAAGAAACAAGAAAGAAGAAAAAAAAAGACTTACCGAATCTGTTCCTGTGTCCTTGTTCTGGTTATAATCCTCATCATCATCATCATCACCGCTGCTCATAGCTTCCACACAAGATATATATGCTTCTAACTTGAATATAGTATCAACAGAAGCGCGTCTCCAGCTTCAACTTTTCTACGTGTAATGCTCATCGTGCTTATGGTTACGCTGGTGTTCTCAGAATTACGCCAGACAAAAGTCAACTCAGAAAAGACGTGGTGGTATTATATTAATAAAATAAAATAAAATCAAAGAGGGACAAATGCAGTAGTAAAACCAATGGGAAAACTATTCGACAGTGACAGACTTGGCCAAGTTTCTTGGGAAGTCAACGTCGATGCCTCTGTTGACAGCCAACCAGTAGGAGATCAATTGTAGAGGAATGACGTTTAGCAAGCCTTGCAAACAGTCAACACTTAGAGGAACCTCCAAAGTGGCCAATAGCTTATCCTTTTGGATAACATCGTCGCCTTCGTTCATGATGATGATTGGGCGACCAGATCTTGCAGTAACTTGTTCGATGGAGGACATAACCTTTGGGAACAACGAGTCTCTAGTTGCGAATGCAATAATTGGCAACTCATCATCAACCAAAGCCAAGACACCGTGCTTCAATTCACCAGCCAAGACACCTTCGGAGTGCATGTAGGAGATTTCCTTAATCTTCAAGGCACCTTCCAATGCGGTTGCATGTTGGTAACCTCTGCCCAATAGCAACAATGATTTTTGGGAAGCCAATTCCTTTGTACATAGAGTCTTGATTTTTTCCTCCAACTTCAAAACCTTGTTGATTTGTTCTGGAATTTGCTTCAAGCCATCGATAATTTCGTGACGACGTTGCATCATAGAGACTCGGTCGTCAGATAGGGATAGGGCAATCATAACTAGTGCAATGTATTGAGAAGTGTAAGCCTTTGTAGAGGCGACACCAATTTCTGGACCAGCATTGATGTGGACACCACAGTGTGTAGCTCTAGAGATTGATGAACCGACAGAGTTGACTACACCGACAGTGATTGCATCTCTCTCTAGACAATATTGTAGAGCCAACATTGAGTCTGCAGTTTCACCAGATTGTGAAACAAAGATACAAGTGTCATCTCTAAAGACTGGTGATCTTCTATCCAAAAAGTCTGAAGCCAGTTCGACTGAAACTGGGATTTCAGTCAATTCTTCAAAGATTGATCTTGTAGCCAAACAAGAGTGGTAGGAAGTACCACATGCAATCATGATGATTCTTCTGGATCTTCTGATGGTAGTCAACCAGCTCTTGACACCACCGAGAGTAACCAAGTGCTTATCGAAATCGATACGACCTCTCATTGTGTTGAAAGTTGATTCTGGTTGTTCGTAAATTTCCTTTTGCATGAAATGTTGGTAAGGACCCTTCATGATCTGAGCCAATTCCAACTCCAAAGTTTGGATGGATCTAGTTGCAGAGACACCAACCTCCTTCTTTGCTCTATGGATGTGCAATTCACCGTCGTAAATGTGGGCGATATCATCATCTTCCAAGAACAAAACCTTCTTGGTGTGTTGAATAACGGAGGCAGGGTCAGAAGACAAAAAGAATTCGACAGGTTGAGGCATACCATCTTCTGATAGGAAAGCTCTTGATTGGGAGTGACGCAAGCCTTCACCTTGAGCAACTGGCAAAAAGCCCAAAGAAGCAGCTTCATCTCTGTTGGAGACGTCAGTTGGCTTGGAGTCTGGGAATTCGACATCGACGAAATCAACCTTTAGTTTACGTTCGGTCTTGACACCAATCAACAATGGAGAACCCTTTCTTGTAGAGACAACTTCGTTTGGATAGTGGATGGATTTGACCAACAAACCGTATGAACCGTCGATTTCAAAGATCACCTGTTTCATCAACTCGTTAAAGTCCAAGTCGTTACCATTCTTGATGTTTGTGTCGTAAATGTGCTTGAACAACTTTGCGATACACTCAGTGTCCGTGTCTGATTCAAAAACAAAGCCCTTTTGCTGCAACAAAGTCTTCAACTCTCTATAGTTTGTGATGATACCGTTGTGGACGACGACAAACTCATTGTGTATGTCGGATCTTTGAGGGTGGCAGTTGATTTGCTTTGGTTCACCGTGGGTTGCCCATCTTGTGTGGGCGATACCAGAGTGTGAGACAAAGGTTGCATCCTGGTCCAACTTCAACGAGTCATACTCTTTCTTTAGAGCAACAACCTTGCCGATTTGCTTGATAACCAAGATTTCGTCTGCCTTGTCGCCGTCGATGGCGATACCAGCCGAGTCATAGCCTCTGTACTCTAGTCTTTGCAAGCCCTCAATCAAGGTGTCAGAGATTTCACCTCTAGTTTTCTCAACGAGGTAGTTGACGTAGCCAAAGATCCCGCACATTATGGATAGATCAAAAAAGGTGGTATAGTATAGTATAGTATGGTATAATATAATAAGAAATGACACACACGCTTAACACAAAGGGTTGTTGAGTTGAGAGAATGAGCAAAAAATGAAAAAAAAATGGAGTAAACGTGGAAACCTAGCGATTACTAATTGATATTTTGTGTGACAATCGAGAAGTGTTAACCGTCGTTTGTTCTTGTTTTATCTTGTTGTTTGGTTTGGTTTGGTTTGTTGTTGTTGTTGTTGTTGTTCTCTTTTTTGGTTTTTTTTTTTTAATTTGTTGAACTGAACGAAAATCTAGGAACAACTGAAATTTGAAACAAAACACAAAATTGAAATCTTTGAGATTTTCTGGTTTTATCTGGTTTTATCTAGTTTTATCTGGTTTGGTGGTTATCTGACTGTTGACTGGTGGTTTATAGTTTATTGTTTATCAGAGCTGGTTTATCAGAGGGATCTCTATTTAGTACTCATCCATTTGATACGCAGCTTTATATAGATTTATATATCGATTCTCTTTTGCTGCAGAAAGTGCACTCTTCTGTCTGCTCAAGGTGCTGCTGCCTGTCTGGCCCCTGTCTGCTCAGCACTCAGCATCACCCAACCACCTTCCCTCACCTTCTCTCTAGCACGCCTTTGTTTCGATGCCTCTCTGTCTGCTGCGCTCTATTTACCATTCCGAATCGGGAAATAAGTAAACAAGACGCGAGGCTTTGTCTTGATTGGCCGTGGTGTATTGCCTGGCTATGGCTATACCTCTATTTCTGTATATAGATGTATATAGTTCGGGTATAGTAGACACAGCACTCTGAATACTGCATCTCTACTGCTCCTCCAGTGTTCTCTACCATTTTGCTTCTAGTTTTATTATATTCACCTCTCCTTGTCGGTAGGAGCACTTACTCGTATATACTATATTATATTTATATATTAAAAACAGTGAACAAAGAATAATATTGAACTACAGCAGAGCTAATATTAGTATCCACTGTACAGTGTCACATCGCTATGCTCTGTGTTCTGCCCACTGCCCTCTGCCCTCTGCCCTCTTACCACTGCCCACTTCCCCTGTCTTTCTCTTTGTAAATATCTGAACAGCCTGTCTAACACATGGCCCAGCCAAGAATGAAAAACAATTTACAATTCAGAAACGAACAAAACAAAAACAAGTCCTGTCATACACCATTGTAGTTTGAACCAGGATCTGGTTTTGGTTTGCCTAACGTTGCGGACTTATCTCTGTGGGTGTAATTAAAATTACCTGTGCTGCGCTTGATGGACAATCACCTCCAGGCTCCTTCCAGGAAGAAAAAATGGGGAAAAAACCTCACTATAAAAATATACACCAGACTAGTGGTTTGGATATAGTTGCTTATAAGGGTCTCTATCTCTCTTTTTCTTCTCTCTCTCTCTCTCTCTCTCTCTCTCCTGGTTCCATATCAATCAATGATGACGTAATACAGCCTAATAATTATGTCAAAATTGAAAAAGAATAACGCATCAATCTCTATAAATTAATATATATCAAGTACAAACGATGTTTGGTTTCAGGTCATTCGGCACTTCTGCTATCAAATTCATCTCCCCTGTTGTCACTAAATCGCCAAAGGCATCCAGGGTCACCACATCCCCATCCCAGTTCCTGAGAAGAACAAGATTCAACACAAACGATAAGACACATTCAATCCAACAGGTGGCCAATATACAGCCATGCACAACATTCACAACATGTGAAAATTATGACTTGAAGTCTATCTTGACTGACACGTCTTTGAAAGTTACAAATCTCATCCCAAATGAAATACTGCACTTTAAGTATCAGTTCAACAATGACGTCTTCATCCTCTCTAACGGTTCCATTGTTGCTTGGGGTCTCGATGAAGCAAGCGTCTCTAAACAAGTTTTGCCACTGCTAGCACAGTACTCCATGAACAAGTATGATTATCCTGAGTCCGAGGACATGGATTTCATTGAGACTGAGTTCAAGTTTGAGAGCTTCATCGAAGAAGATGTCATTTACATCAACAACAGCGACAAGCACCAGGCAATCTACGACAAGGCTGCATTCTCTTCTGGTTTGTCAAGATCCACTAGGCTGGCTGTTTTGGAGAACGCCCTGGAGAGACACATTGGCGAGACTAGAAAAATCACAGAGTCCTTGTCAAAGGGACAAAAGTTGACCGTTACTGAAAAGCAAGTGCTGAAATCTACTGGTAGGTTGTTCTTGCTCAGGGGTAAGTTGAACCTGTACTCTGAATTGATTGAGATCCCTGATCTGTATTGGAGTGAACCAAGTTTGGAACTGATTTACAGAGAAGTTTCCAAAAACCTGGATATCACACCAAGAATCACCATTTTGAACAAGAAATTGGATTATGCAACAGATGAAAGCAGGGCTTTGATGCAAACTTTGAATGAAGAAAAAGGTGAGAGATTGGAATGGATTATTATCTACTTGATTATGATTGAAGTCTGCTTTGAAACGTATCACTTTTATGAAAGATATGTTTTAGATAAAAAGGATAAAGACCACGAGTGAAATGACACAAACGAATAAGTATACATGTATATAACTGTCTATATAACTATGGATTTCTTTTATTTTCTTTTATGTCATTTTCTTCATTGTGGAACAACTGGATCGACTTGTAGAACAACCTTACCATCTTGTCCACCATTAACGACTTTAATGCTAGTCAAATCATTAACAACGAAATCAGCACCAGCTGCATATAGCTCATTGGCTTTGAAACTCGTTGTAATACCAATGACTTTATGACCGGCAGCCTTACCGGCTTTGATACCAGCTGGTGCATCTTCAAAGACAATACCATCTAGATACTGGGTGGACCCCAAGCCTTGCCCCAATAACTCTGTGCCTTTTTTGTACCCTTCTGGATGTGGCTTGCCAATAGTAACATCAGCAGCAGTGATAAACACGTCAGGCTGCTCTATTTTCAAAACCTTGCCGAACCAGCTGGAAGCAAGAACCGGATTACCACTTGTGACAACACACCATCTCTTTCTATCCAGATCCTTGATGAAGTCATAGCCCTCCACATGGCGAACAAGGTTCCCGTACTTGTTTGCAATTGTACCGTCAAACTCGATCGCAGCAGTCTCAGGTGTCTTGATTCCTGGGAAGAACTTGCGCATCGTCTCAACAGTACGAACACCGTGGGACGCTTGGATAAAGTCGATGGAGACGTTGTGCTCATTGGCTAGATCCAACCAGGAGTTATGAACTGCCTCAATGGTGTTGATCAAGGTACCATCGAGGTCGAACAGTAGTACATCGGTTTCGATAGTGGACATCCTCAAAAAGTGATGAGAAAGGTAGATACTTGAATAAAGTACATGAATGTTTTTAAATCTATGTTTTTTTTTAGAATCTGGAGATGCGTCAAGCCATGTGAAAAGGTGTTCAACTGCTTCAACCAGTGGAAAACAAGCCTGTCGGTGTTCAGATTTCAACAATAAGTAGTTATTCAGGTTGGGGCTACCTCTGGCTTTAAAACTGGCTTTAAAATGAGCCTATATATGGGCATGCCTGGGTTTTACAACCAAATTAGCATATTGCCTAGAGTTGGTCAGGTTTATATACCAACACTGGTTTTCCAATATCTGGCAACTTGGCCGAGTGGTTAAGGCGAAAGATTAGAAATCTTTTGGGTTTACCCGCACAGGTTCGAATCCTGTAGTTGTCGATTTTTTTTAAATTTTTCCATTACGAAAACCACAATTTTTTGCCCCCAGTTCGTTTCCCTTTCACATTACTTTTATATATTTTACACATTGGTGTTGCTTCAATGTAGCTATCTATGCCCACCTAGTGGTGTCTCTCATTGTCACATTGTCCACTATGAAAATGATCGTGTTTTCTGTTCTTGGGTAAACGAAGCGGATCTGAGATGAAAAACAAAAACACAGAGCATGGGGTATACTAAAGAAATTCATGCTCTCTTCCAAAGCTTTATAGACATTCTAGACCTCTATATCGTGTTGCTTGGTTAACCAGGAACCCAACACATGATTGTTTTTTACACTGTGCTGCTCGGCTTCTTTATTGCCTTCATCTTCCTCCCCCAGGTTGTTGAACTGCTTGACCTCACGCCAAATAACCCAACTCCAAACACAACAGTCAAGATTCTCAGAATTTTGTTCAACATCAGATATAAAATCATTTACACTTTGACATTCCACCACCCTCGTTGTATTGGTAAAATCGGTAAGCTATACGTTTTCCCAATCAAATCTGTCTCTTACTTGGAGGTGCTTGATGAATGGCCAATTAATGAACATGGGTTCAAATATGACCGTGAGTACATGTTAGCTTATTGGAACGATGAAAATAAGATATATGAAGCAATCACACTAAGAAATGCACCAAGACTTTCACTGGTCAAACTAAGTTATAACTTACAAGAAAACTGGTTGAAAGTTACATACCCGTTGAATCACAGTAATAAAGGCAAAACAAGTTCATTTCAGATCCCATTAAATGTTACTGATGAGTTCATTGCAGAAAACAGTGTGGATGAAGAAACCAAGCTAACAAACTTGTGGTCTGTTCACTTCCATTCTTACAACCTGGGGAAGATCTTGCCACAGGATTTTAAAGAATCTATGAACATTGCAGATAAACCTGGTGTCACATTATTATACTCAAAAACTGGGAAATGGGTAAAGACTGGTCATGCCTTGACGTCACTACCTGCAATGCGTAAAACCCAATTCCAAGATTATTTCCCAATGCACATCCTCGCCCAGAACGATATCGACACTCTGAACCAGAAACTAGCTCAGCAAAAGATGAATGCAAGACACATTGAGGGGATAAACTTTAGACCTAACGTTGTGGTTACAGATATGGCCAAAACGCAAGATTTGGATCTGTGTTACAAGATTAAAATTGGTTCAACACCCAAAACTGCACAACCATGGACAGTCATTATGAAATGTCCTAGATGTATGATTCCAAATGTTGATTTAGATACTGGTGTATTGGATAAAACCACAGCTGTCTCAAAACTACTGGGGAAGTATAGAATGATTGATCCTGGTGCAAAGACAAATGTCTTTTTAGGTAACTATGTTATCCACGAAACATCAGGTTATACCATGAAACCGGGTGATAACATATACCTTATTGAAGAAAGAATAAGTACATATATGGATTTGGAATAAATGACGAGTAATATTGTTTTATTGTTGTGTATAATTTCTCGATCGAGTCCAAGTGGGGATGCATGAAAGTGCATATTCACAACATTTAAAAGTAACATTGGTTTTAAAGAGTATCCATACACTATCAATCCTAAAATATTATTTTTTACAGTTCACTGATGAATATCAATTAAAATTTAAACCATTTTTAATCTATAAATCAATTTTTACCTATGATTCAATTTCTTAAACTTAGTTCTATGTATCAGTTGTTCTTGGCTGTTTCTCTCAGTGGTTATATTTTTGGAATTTAGCGATTTTTGGAATTTCGACTTTCAAAATTTTTGGGGTATAAGTAACTCAATATTGAGCCTTAACTATATCGATGATTGGTTGGCGCAACACAGGATAATAAATAAAAACCAGATAACTTCAAATTTTATATAACAAACTATATATATAACACATCTAGAATACGTATAATTTTCCTGTGGTTTACAAATATATCTTTAAAGTTGCAAAATTCGATTAAATTTCCAAATCGGGTCGATTTTCTGAACCTCCAAGATGAACAATAGGCCAATAATAAATGCACTAATTATGGCAGTATAAATTTGAAAAAAGTTACAAAACTTGTAATCTGGAAACTCTGATTAACTGATTAGTCTGATTGACTTTAACTCAGTGATCCTTTAAAATCGAATTATACAATTTC